>JASDQU010106592.1:13392-60751 GCA_032191745.1 Picea mariana | reverse complement strand
CACCTGATCTATCAGTTGACATATTTCTTAGGGTGATTGGACACTTTTCAGCCTTCTATTGGAGCGTGGCATTCTTTAGCTGGAGAGTTTGGCATTCAGATCTGCTTGTATTGATCTTCATTTCTTATTCAACCTTTGGAGGCATCTTTTGTATTAGTGGGAGCATTTTGTAGCAGCTCTAATCTATTGTCTATCTTCTTGGCCATCTGTTGAGCATTCTAGATCGGCATCTTCATTGTAGCAGGTTTCTCTATTTTATGAATAAAGAAGATTTGAGATGTTTTGGCTTGTCTATCTTATTGCATATGGTTGAGGTATGTTCCATGGTTATCTCTTTCTGTTAATTGCTGCATACACACATATAAACACATCTAAACAAATAGATCAGCAAACTGTTTGACGAAATACCTCACTTAGAAAAAGTTTTAAAAGACACCAAAACAAGTGATGATCCTTGCATAATGGCTTGGGATCATTACATAAAGAGATGACACGTCACACGACACATTAATGCCATGCCAACGCCACAAAGGGTGACCCATATGATGAAAAGGAGTTTGACGCTCTCCTAGAACATGGGATATGCCAGTCCGATCAAGGGGAAATCACAAAGGGAAATCATGATGGATGAAGTCCGATTGGTTTCAGAATTGAATGGTCAGGAAGAATAAGAGACCATGCAAGTGAAGTAATCTGATAGCCCAAAGAATCAGTGGAGACCATTTGATTGAATAATGTGATAGGCTTCGCGAGACTAGGTATGGGGGAATAAGATTCACAGAAATAAAGGTTCGTTGGCAGAAAATGAATCATAACTTAACGCTCCATTGGTCGCCTTCCACGAAGAATTTCTCACAAGGTTTGCGTGATCTGGATTCCACATAAGATAAGACATGGTAGAGTTAAGTTTGTGGGATAGATAATCATCAAACACCTCGACGGAGTCCACTCATGAAGATGAGTCTGATTGGTTTGCAGGAAGGCTACTCTACGGGGAGAAGGGTTGCGAGTTGGTGAGATCCTGCAAGGGTTTCGGGTCGCGGGATGTGTATACACACAAAAAAATATTCAAGTCACTCCAACACAAATTCCTGTGAGGATTATCATGTAAGCTTGTGACTTGCGGGAATATCAAATGCAGTGTAGCATTGGAATTCCAAAAGGGAGAGCCAACAAAATTTCTCCTGCAAAGCTTGCAAACTACGAGCTTCTACGTAGGGAAAAGGTGACCCTATTAGTATCATAGGTTACAGGATTCAGGAACTAGGATGGGAAATAAGTAGTCTAACCTCTTAGTGAAGGAGAGTCCGAACAGGTGGGTCCGATAGTCTTGCAGGCTTCGAATCTCGGGAAGAGTTGTGAGAACATGGTAAAGCATCTCCCCAATGGGGAGGATCCTGATAAGGTAAGTCCAATGGTCAAGCTTCCCGATAAGGAGGAAGGTTCTAGATGAGGGTCAAGGTTCCAACCATGGATCAGGTTCTTGGAAAAATAATAAAATACAATAACAATCAGGCCTAGAGTTTTAAAGGATAAACACAAATCTATATGGGGTTTGGGAATAACAAGGCTCAATTTCGAATGCTAGATTCAATAAGGATCAAGATCTGATTAGGGAGAATCCTGGACAAGATGAATAAAATCAAGGGATTCCCATAGGTATTACAAGATTGAAGTGGTTAGGTAGAGAAATATGGGGTTTCCCAAGGCATGCTTGAGTTTTCCATTTGTTGTATGTGACCAACTACACATGATTTTCTGCTTAGAAATGATATTCTCGAATACTTAAAATAGAAGAAGAATCTAGTAAGAAAGTGACTTGGAAACCTTGTTCTTGCAACCACAGATAGAATAAACTTTGTTAAAGAAGGAAGGATATACTTGCTATTATATTATATAATTTATATTCCCTCCCATCACCATTTTATTCATCAAATGAAAATAGTTTCAAAGAAAGTCTTGTTCAAACAATGAGGAAATTAAAAGAATGAATTCCTTAGGTACAATGCACAAGCAAGAGAACAAAAAAATGTCAATATGTTATTCATTAAAACCAACCATACATTTCTCAATGATTCCAAACCGAAGCATAAGAATTCAGGAGGTCCTTAAGAGCAAACATATTCAAGGTATAAGATGGGGAATCAATCCTTGCATTCAAATAAGATCAATAATATATTCAAATTGATTAAAACCCATTAGTGTAAAGGATCAAAAGACAACTTGTCAATCTCGTCACAAAAAGGTCAAGGAAGCATCGAAAATCAACAGTATAATAGAGAACATCTGAAAATACTAAATCAATGAGATTATCAATTGTCAGAAACATCCCCAAGGATAAATCATCAATAAATGTCTTAAACCCCCAAATCCCTCAAGGTGGACCAAGAATGTCAAGTAGGCTTATAGTAGTAGTGTATTAGACTTTAGAGTTCAAATTTAGTAGGGGGCCCCTTTCCTTTTTCTTATATCATAAAAATGAAAGGGGGTTGGTTGTGGCCACAACAAATGGTGATGCACTAGGAGAATGGATTATCTTTGTCATGGAAATCTAGGGCCTTTACTTCATATCTAAATGTTAAGGATAAGCTCAACAAATTGCAGACAATTTTCCAATAGTCAAGGGTACCACACTGATGCCAAATTTCTAAAATATATAACCCAAAATTTCAAGTACTTGCTATCTAACATACCTTTTTCAAGGAGCCAATTAGCAAGGTAAATTTATTTAACATGTTACGAACTCCTGATTGGCTTTGGTTTAGCCATGGGTTTTCACTTTTTATAACAATCACACATCTACATAAGTGTGTTCATCATCTCTCTTTTCCCAACATTGCTGGTGATTGTCCATATCCCCGACAAAGTTTCCTCAGTACCATACAAGCATAGTTTTGCTACCAGCGAGTGTCCATAGCCCTGACGTATTTACTTGTACTTCCCACATTATTGATAGTGCTTTGAACTTCCTTTTTGTTTCAAATTATGCTCACCCTTTTAGATTTGGTATATAGATGTTGCTTATGCAAGTAGGGTGTGAAGGAAGCAGGGTGATACAAGAGTTGCTTAGATTTTCCGAGTAGATGTTATGCATTTGAGTTTAACCCATAGGTCTCCCCAAGAACCATCATATAAGTAGTTGACTTGTTAATATGAGGTGGATGGGGCTCAAAGAAAAAGGTAGATAGACACTTTCCTCTACTTATGGATTATCGTGGTATGCTCAATAAGCACAAGTGTTCCACCACAACTATTTGTCATTATCCACAACTAAGAGCTTCATAAAAGTTTTCCAGATATAGGATCCAATATATTCCAAGAATCATAAGAATCTCTTTAGTGTATAACTAGAGTTGGACTTGCCCCACATTCAAACTCAAAAATTAATCCTCAGGTTAAACAAGGGAGTCAAAACAACTCAAAAAATATCAACAGTCAAATTGAAATATGAAAATAACTTGTACAAGCGGAAAGCAAGAGATGAATCTAACCACATTGTGAAAATAAAATAAAACTAAACTAAAAGAAACCTAAGACTGAAAATGTCTGTCATCAAAAATAAAATGAAAACGATTGAAAAATAATAAAGGAACTGATCTAGGTGGATATCAGTGGCAACCCACCTTTTCCATCTGGCTCAAAACAATTTTATGACAATTTTGGCAATTTACTATTTTAGCAGTTTTTAACTTCTGGGGCCATTTTGAGGGCCTAAATGAAGGTTTTTTGGGATAGATATTCTCAATGATAGATGAAGGCTCAAATTGATCCCCCAAAATGAATCTCCTCAACGGTACCTTTCCGACGAGCTATCATGCACCCCAAACGAAGATTGTATGCCAAAGTTACGCCCCCGGGAAGTTGATACACCAAACTACCCAAAACAGGGTCCACAAAATTGTTGGATTTTCATCTTCCGGGGTTAGGGTTTTGGATTTTATTTATTATAAAAAGGCCTTTGGATCCTCATTGTAAAAATCATGTTCTTGCGAATGCGAGTAGCGGAAACATCTCTTCTTAGAGATAAGCTGCCACCATTCAAGTGAGTCTTTCACTCTGTATTTTTACAGTCTTTGTACATTTTTGCTCATTAATAGAAAATTGTGTATTACTGTATCTCTGTGTTTATGGTTGCATCTATGATACATTTATGTTATATTATTGGATATCTGAGATATCTCTGTACATTTCTTTATTATATCTCCGCTCTCATTTCGTGTCAAAAATAATTTGGATCAATGGTATCAGAGTAGGATGCTCTTGATCATTTTTCAGTGCATGTCCTTGACGAGGTCCGAGTATAGCAATTTGGGTCTCAAGCGTGTATCTCTTGAGGAAGATCGCTCTCACACACCCAAGAAACCCTCCATGGCTTAAGAAAATAAAAACAATAGAGCAGATGATTCTATTAATATGTTTCTTGAGCAAACTCTCACACGACAGAGGGACGAAATGATGGAGAATTTTTCCCACATCCTTCAATGCCTGCCGATAAAAATAGATACATCTTCATCAAGCAGCCACTTTGTAGGCACCTCGCCTTTCAATTTACAAGTTAATTTTGATATTCCCATATTTGGAGGACAGATAGATGCAGATGCCCTAGAAAAATGGTTAAATCTACTAGAAGTTTATTTCTCTATTCATAATTACTTCGACATGGAAAATATCACCTTCGCACTCCTTAAGGATCTCCCCCATGTCAAACATTGGTGGGAAACTTATTGGGAGAAAAGTTCCACATAGGAGTCTGGAATATATGGGGCTGAGCCCACTTGGGATTTTTTTGTGGATGCAGTAAAGGAACATTATTACCCTTTTGGCAACTATGAGGACCAGTACATGAGATGGACCACACTGCGACAAGAGAGGGGCCAAGCAGTTCTGGAGTTCACCAATACCTTCCATACCTTGGGCACCAAGCTGGGTATCAAAGAATCAGAATGAAATTTGGTTCTGAAATACTGTGGGGATCTAAACAGATACATCCAAACTGAAATGGATTTTGTGGATATCTCATCACTCGATGTTGCTTATCGATATGCTACTAAAATCAAGAAAAATTTTAAGCACCAGAACAAATAGGATTTCAGGTCTGCAAATCCGCAAAAAACCAAAGTATAATAAAGACGACCCTAACAAACAATCCCCTGAAAACCAGTCCAAACCACAGAAAAAGAAGGGTCATGGAAAGACGAAGAAGGACACTGGAAAATAGTGTGATTTCCACAAAATCCCCTGGCACAACACCGATGAATGTCTCTCAAAGCAGTCATTGGTGGGAGATACCAAAGACAAGGATTCGAACCTTGATTCAAAATCTGATTCAGAAAATATTGATACAAGATAGATCATCAACGCAAACCCCACTGCTATTGTCGCAATCACAACAATTCAACCAGAAGAACCCACAGATCCTGAAGAGGGGGAGCACCTTTTTGATTCACAGATGTGGGTGAAGGGGAACCCACTATATTTTATTGTTGATAGCGGAAGCTAGCAGAACCTCATCTCAGCAGAGGTTGTCAAACAGTTGGGATTGTCGAAAACACCACACCCGCAACCATACAACATTGGTTGGCTTCGCCAAGGACAAGATGTTCGTGTCAGCCAACAGTGTTGATTATCATACGACATCCAACCCTTCAAGGATGAGGTATTATGTGATGTTTCCCTGTTGGATGTCTATGATGTTGTCTTAGGCTAGCCATATATGTGGAAGCGCCATGCTATCTATGGGTCTCGACCCCGTAGTGTCATTGTTACTCTGGGGGGTCATCTCTATAAGATACCAGAGGTAGTTCCAACTACTGTCCCACCTAAACAATGCCGCAAGGTAGTATCTCATACTACGAATTTCAGCTTCTTCACAATCTATTCAAAAGATGAACATAAGGATACTGCAACCACTACAACCTCGGCCTAAGAACCTTTTATCCAACAGAAGAAGGTTGACAAGAATGCAGAAAATCACAAAGATTCCTTTTTCACCCAGACATCTCATGTAGCCCGACTGGTTGAACAGATTCAACCCCACCAACAACAGGTTCATGACATCCTTCCACAATGCAACATCTCCAACAAGGGAAGCAGCGCATGAAGATTCAATTGCTTTCCCCTCTTCCCCGGGTACTCAATGCAATGGATACCATTTCTTCATAAGGAGGAAGGATTGATCTAGGTGGATATCAGTGGCCACCCACCTTTTCCATCTGGCTCAAAACAATTTTCTAGCATTTTTGGCAATTTACTATTTTTAGCAGTTTTTAACTTCCAGGGCCATTTTGAGGGCCTAGATGAAGGTTTTTCGGGATCAATCTTTTCAATGATAGTTGAAGGCTCTAATTGAGCCCCCAAAATGAATCCCCTTGACAATACCTTTCCAACGATCCATCGTGCACCCCAAATGAAGATCGTATGCCAAATTTACGCCCTCGGGAAGTTGATACACCAAACTACCCAAAACAGGGTCCACAAAACTATTGTCTTTTCATCTTCCGGGGTTAGGGTTTTGGATTTTCTTTATGATAAAAAGGACTTTGGAGCTTCATTGTAAAAATTATCTTCTTGCGAATGCGAGTAGCAGACACATCTCTTCTCAGAGATAAGATGCCACCATTCTAGCGAGTCTTTCACTCTGTATTTTTACAGTCTTTGTACATTTTCGCTCATTAATGGAAAATTGTGTATTACTATATCTTTGTGTTTACGGTTGAATCTCTGATACATTTTTGTTATATTATTGGATATCCTAGATATCTCTGTACATTTATTTTTTATATCTCTGCTCTCATTTCATGCCGAAAATAATATGGATCAGGAACACAACAACATGGAATAAGTCTGGGACAACAACAAAGTATTAATTATATTTACACAGAGAATTACATTTCATCTCTAGAAATTGAAATAAGGGTAAAATATTCATCCAATAAACTTTTTAGACAAACTAAAACCCATTAAGAATGATTTTTAGGACTAAGACATAATATGGAAGATAAAATCAGTAAGATTACGATGAGCAATGATCAATAAAATCGATACCCAACCAAGATTCTTCTCCAACACATTGGAGATTTTCTGGTGGTAGCAATTCAGATTCTTGAAATGCCCAAGGATAAAGAATTGAATAAATTCAAGAATTCACCTCTTTGAGCTTATTTGTATGGATAAGATCTTAGTGAAATAAGGCCTTGAAGACACTAGATTCTCAAACTTAGGAATTGCATTGATATTTTTCACCAAGATATTCACTGCCATTTTTATTATTGATCCATATCACCCGATGACTGTATCATTAACCCTTGATGGTGTAAGAAAAACAACTCACTACCATGATTTCCAAATTAAGAAAATAAGGAAGTATAATTATGTACAAATTAAAATATATACAATAAACTAAGAAAAATGAGGAGCAAACTATGTTAGTCATTATAGGAGGAATTTACTTAAAATATAAGCCTACAATCCTAGCCGTATGATTTAAATTATGAACATTTTTGAAAAAACATTTTCAGTGAAAGTTCAGGAAAAGAGTTGGGAAAGATAGGTTAACCATTTGAAACAAGGCCCAATGGAAAGATTGCCAGGGTAAAGTTCACAATCTGGAAGGAAAAATAAGTGAGGTTTTGAGAATTGATAATCAAGTGAATAATTTGCAAGACAATTCTCCGATTCAATTGATACATCTAAATTTTCCCTTTCATCAAGTGATGCAATTCAATTCTTTCGGGAACCTAAAGACATATGTTAATGGAATTTATCATTCAAAAAATATTCCAAATTCATTGACATGACGCATTCCACAAAAAATCAAACCCTCATGATTCCCTGCCATGAATAAGTCCCTTGGACATTTGTAAAAACCAAGCTTTTCTATCTCAAAAATTACATCCAATAATTTTCAACAAATTATCAATTTTCCTTGCCATGAAAGATAACTATTAATTCCAAAGATTCAAATGATTTCAACATTTTAATTTGATGAGGAAATCATAAAATATTACAGTTATGGAGGAATATTAGAATAATCAGCTGGCCAAGAGTGACTCCAAACAACAATTTCATTGAAAGGTATTTCGATGAGAAAGATATCAGAGAGTAGATAAAAAACCATATATGAAAGAGAAACAAGGATAGGTTTCTAATTCACTGTTGAGTTGTTTAATAGAATAAAAATATTTGCAAGGTAATCTAGGAATAGAAATTTGTTCAAGGTAATCCATGCATAAAAGTTCAAAAATAACACTTCCCTATGTTGTCCACACATGTTTACAATTAGTAGGGAAGAATGTATAATGCTAATGGTTACACAATCCATTTTTCCAACCTACACCAATGACAAATAAGCTTAAAGTTCAACAAGTTGACATGCTGATAAGAAATTTATCCTTCAAATGGATAACTTATTAAAAATAAAAATATTTACAAGCAAAAGAAAAGAGACTGTAATACCCCTAGGCTGAACCCCAAATTGTAAATGTGCATATTATTTATAGGCCGGTGAGCCAGGATGTTTTGGGCCATAGTGCCTTTATATATATATATATATATAGTGGGGCTAGAGTGTCTATGTGATTTAGGCCAGGGAGCCTATGAGTTGAAAGGCCAGTGAGCCTAACAAATGTAATATGTAATTTTACTCGTTTGTATTAATAAAATACATCACTGTTGCAAACCAAGTCGGATGAAAGAGTATGGGGGGATAAGACTCCACAAGAGGGAAAGGGGGGCTAGGACTCCACAAGAGGGAAAGGGGGGCGACTTGAGAGGAAAATGGGATAAGTCATGGGGTCTTAAACCAATGAATAAAATAATATTACTCCTAAGTTGTAAGCTTTATGATATATTTTTTATCCTAAGTTCCTAAGGGAAGGGAACAAATTACCAATTGGAATCAAAGGAAGTTCCTATAGTGACAAGTGTCAAGATAGGAACATGCAAATATAATTTGGGTAACTTAGTTTAATTCTTATCATTCTTACAATCATTCACTCATTCTTTCTTCCATCATCCATATATTGGCTAAAGAGTGTAAGTGGAAGCTGAAATTGACTGTTACCCAGTATATCCTTGGTGGTTTGGGCTGAAGAAGCAGGTTTTAAAGCTTATGGAGCATCCTCTTTGGGCGAGAGAATTTCTAGGAACAACTTTCCCCGTGTGATGGTCCAATGGGTGTTGTAACTCCTTGAGAAACCTTGTGTTCCAAGTGATATAGATCTATAAGAATTCTTGTCCAGCTTGTTGCCGAAGCCTTATAAGGGAAGTAGGACATCCTGAAGGACTGTTGAGTAGAGAAGGGGTTACATTTCCTTGGGTGGGACTGGTTGTGGGGAGTGAGAGGTTGTGAGCTAGAAAATATTGCTAGAGTATGCACATGGGCCTATTCTTTATTGTGTTGTTTGTCAAAACTTAGTTTGGCTTAGGTAGCCTTTACCCTGGTGGATTCACAACCCCAGCTTGGGGGTGACCTATTGGGTAGAGTGTATGAATAGCAGAGTCTACGACTGGGAGGAACATATGATCTATGCATGCAATTGGTGATTTATAGAAAAATATAAGCGTTCTTTTATGTGTGCTTACATGCAAATTATTGTGTGTATGTTTATGTTCATTCTGTTTATTTTAACTGTACATAATTATGCATGTTTTTGCATGTTATTGTTGGTTCTGCATAATTGTTGCATATGCAAGGGATGGTGGTTAATAAATGGTATATATTAGTCAATTTTAGTAGTAATGGTAATGCGATTTCGTTGCGAGGCTTGAATCGCCACACGTGGACCAAAGCTAGTTACATGTGTGGTTTGTCTCAGTGAGTTATTTCCCCAATTACATTGTTGTATCAGAGAATTTTTTTTGTGTGGCGTGAATCAACTTGGGTTTGGGTACATTACATTGTGTTATCAGAGCTTCTGGTTCAACAACAGACTTGTATGGGCCATAGATCAACATGAAGTTGGTAAATTCGTCATTTCATCATTTGAGCTATGTCGAATTTGGGGAAAAACGACAAAATCTGAATGAAATCCCCAAGTTTTTAGGCAAACCAAGTCGGAATTGCACCCATAATGGTTGTTATGAAGGGGTCATTTTGACTTCCAAGCTACTTAATTTGATTAGACAATTGTGTTAGGAATTTTTATGATTTTCGTGAGTTGGAAATATGGAAAAATAAGATAAGCAAAAAGAACTTAAGAGCTCTAAGTATTGGCATTGTGTGGTGTAGAGCTTGTGATGTACGCAAAATGTTGGTGCATGGTGTGTGCGCACTAAAGTTTGGCATTGCGCAGTGCAGACTGTGTGGTGCGTGCGAAATATTGGTGCGTGATGGGTGCACTAAATATTGGTGTTGCATGGTGCAAAATTATTGGTGCACAGTGCGTGCGCATTGGATATTGGCACGATGCAGTGCAGGATTGGTGGTGCACGTGCAATATTGGTTTGCATTGCATGAAAACTAAATTTTGGTGTTGTGCGGTGCATAGCTTGTGGTGTGCACGTAATATTGGTGCACTATGCATGCACATTGAATATTGGCATTGCACAATGCAAAATTGTTAGGGCACATGTAATTTTGGTGCGCAGTTTGTTCATACTGAACATTAGTGCGTGGTACAAAAGTTGTGTGCACTGGATATTGGTGCGTGGCACAAAATTTGTGCACATTGGATATTGGTGTGCATAGTTGTGCACATTGGATATTGGTGTGCAACACAAAAGTTGTGTGCACTAGATATTGGTGTCCGGTGTAAAAGTTGTGCGCACTAAATATGAGTGCGTGGTGTGTGCACTAAATATTGGTGTTGCACATGTAGAACTTTCTCATGTTGAATATGGGTGTATAATACATAACTAGTGTGTACATGCGGGATTCGAAAAGGAAGAAGAGAAGGAGGAAAGTAATGGAAAATTGTCGACAACAAGCGAATGTTGATTTGACTATCTATCACAGTAAACCAATGATTTTCCACAAAAAATTTGTAGTTTTGAAGGTCATAATCTTCTAGGGAATTTTTTAGGGCCTAAATATCATTTTTAGGAGTTCTAATTTTTGAGACTTTAAGTGTCGTAGGCACCAAAGAGTTCATATGAGAAAGTTACACTTGATATAGTGCAGGGTAAAATTTTGGCACTAGTTTACTTTCAGAGGGCACAACTCCTTGCTCAGAAGTCAGTTCAGGGAACAAGAGCATTTTATGGAAATATCATGAACCATAGAAGATATCCATGGAGCTATATTGGGAATTTGGGTACCTAAAAGTGTACAAGAGGAGGGAGAAGACACCTGTAGCATTTGGTACCAAAAATGAGTAAATGGGTAATGTTCAGATGACTATAAATTGTTGCTCATAACTCAAAATCGAGCAAGGATATAGTCATTGGAAAGGCATTGGATAAAGGAATCTAGATATTCACCAAAAAATATGAATTGAGAAGTAAAATTTACATGCAATCAGAATGAATAATTTTGTGCACTTTAAGGGCATAGTTGTGCATAAGTTTATAGATTTGTTGAATTGTTTTGTCTGAAAAATCCTATTGCATGCATATTTTTAATAATTAAGGGCACAACTAGAACATATTAGATTCAACAAAGAGACTAGAGACATGGAAGATGCAAAAATAACTTATAGCCATGAATATGAAGTCAGGGGGTTGTATGTCGGCATGGGTAATGCATGAACTGAATCAAATAGGAATGGAGAAGGAAAATAGGAGAGCATAAATATAGTAGAGACAATAAAGAGTTTGCAAAGAGATGTGCTAATATATATGGTTGATAATTAGAAGCTTATGAAAGCTCAAGATTAATAGAATGGATTCAACCTCAAGCTGTTGCAGAGCTTGGATGAGATATAGAAGAAGGTGTATAAGGAGACATACTAAACAATTAAAAGGATCACATATCTCATGCCAAAAATGAAGAATCTAGAAGTGTTGTTAGACATCATCATGACTCACCAAGACACTCAATTAGAAGAGAAGAAAGTAGTCCAAGTTTATCTCCTGTCAGAAAGCATAAGAGGATTTTTGGAGTAGATGAACTACAAGGGGAGATGAGGAAGATAAAATATCCTATCTTTGATGGTGAGAACATGAAAGATGAAGATGCAGAGGCTTGGTTGTTGGGGATGAGTAAGTATTTCTAATTACACAATTACTCCTGACAGGTAGACGGTAGAATTTCAATTTACCAGCTTAAGGGAAAGGAATCAATGTGGTGGGACCAACTAGTCCAAGTAAAGCACATTGATGAGAAGAGGATCACTTGGAGGCAATTCAAAAATTATTTTTAGAAGAAATATTTGTCCAAGCAATATTATGATAGGAAGATGAGGGAGTTCTTTCAACTCAAGCTTGGGAGCATGGCCATGGATGTGTATGAGAGAAGATTCCTAGAGCTGTTGAGGTATGTTGATTTCATCAAGGATGAGGAATTCAATATTCAAAGGTTCTTGAGTGGGATACCTTCAATATTCAGTGATAAGATACAATATGATGATCCTAAGACATTGGAGGAAGCAATAAGGAGATCCAAATGTCTTTATTATTAGCATAGATAAAGACCAACTTTCCAAAAGGCTTGGGAAGATAAGGTGAATGGTGATATGGAGCAAAGAAAGAAAGGTTATAAGCCACAATTATTTATAAATATTTCTCAGGGACATCCAACTTGAAATGAACCTATAATGTCAGAAACGTTGGGGAAAAGGACAAGGAAACATCCTATTAAATGTTGGGGTTGTGAAGACATTTCCCTCACACAGGAGAAAGAGTAAATACTATTCACAATGTACAACATGTTGATATAGTTGAACACATGGGCATAAGAATTCCAAGGATCTATGCATCATTGGACAACAAGCAAGATGACTTTCAATATCATATGATTGAAGTGGAAGTTAAGATCCATGATCAACTTATATCTATTTTAATTGATTTGGGAGCTAGTCATAGTTACATAGATCCTAATCTTGTTGAAATATTTCACTTGCAAAGAATAAAGCATGGGAAAGATTGGCTAGTTTAGTTATCTACTAGAGATAAAAGAAGAATCAATGAGTTGGTTAAGGATTGTCCAATGGACATGAATGGACTAAGCACAAAGGAAGATTTGAACGTCATACCTTTGGGTTCATATGATTTCCTAATTGGTATGGATTGGTTTGAAAAGCATGCCCAGACTACTACAACAAGGCCTTCACTTGTTTGGATGAAGAATGGAACTTGAGAATAGTTCAGGGTATTCCAAGGACAATATCTATAAGAGAGATTTTAGCCTTACAACTGCAAATCAGCTTCAGGAAAGGATGTCAAATTTATGTAGCTCACATGGAAGAAGCAACTAAGGATAAAGTGCTAAGTATTGAATATCATCAAGTCTTGAAATGATTTGAAGATGGTTTTAGAGAGATACTAGGGTTGCCACCTAAGAGAGATATAGAGTTCTCCATTAATCTGATGCTTGTAGTTTCCCCAGTGTCCAAGACCCCTTATAGGATGAATACACCAGAGTTGAAGGAATTGCAAATGCAGCTTGAAGAACTTTTGAAGAAGGGGTATATACACCCAAGTGTGTCCCCTTGGGGCACCCCAGTGCTATTTGTGAAGAAGAAGGATGGAACCTTAAGATTGTGCATTGTTTTTAGGAAGTTGAACAAGGTGATTGTGAAGAACAAGTATCCTTTGCCAATGATAGATGATATTTTTGATAAGCTAAAATATGAAAATATATTCTCCAAGATTGACCTCATTTCGGGATACCATCAAGTGAGGATGAAAGAAGATGATATCAACAAGACACCATTTAGAACAAGGTATGGCCATTACGAGTTTTTGGTGGTGCCATTTCGGTTGTCAAGTGCATCAACTGTATTCATGTGTTTGATGAATGGTATTTTCAAAAATTACTTAGATAAGTTTTTTATTATGTTCTTGGATGACATACTTATCTACTCTAAGTCTGAAGAAAAGCATGAACAACACTTGAGGATGGTGCTACAAGTATTGAGGGAGCATCAATTGTATGAAAACTTTAGTAAGTGCTCATTTTATCAGAGGAAGATTCACTATTTGGGCCATATTATTTCTTAGGAAGGGATAGAAATGGACCCTAAGAAGATAGAATCCATTAGAGGTGATATCATTCATGGTACTTTCATGTTATTATAGAAGATTTGTTGAATACTTTTCAAGGATTTCACATCCGATCACTTCTTTGCAAAAGAAAGGTTTGAAGTTCGAGTGTACCTTTGAATGTAAGGAAATATTTCATCACTTAAAATTTTTATTGACAAGTGCAACCATCTTGAATATTGTTGTTCCAAATGAATATTTTACTATGTGCATTGATGTATGCAAGGAAGGGATTGGAAGAGTCCTCACCCAAAATGGGATGTGATATGCCAAGTCAAAGAAGTTGAAGGAACATGAGAGGCGCTATGCTACTCATGATTTAGAATTGAAATCCATAGTTCATGACTTAAATATGTGGATGCATTATCTTATGGGGAAAAGATTTGAGCTGAGGACAGACCATAGTGGTTTGAAATATTTGTTTTTACAACCATTTTTGAATGCCAAACAAATTAGATGGCTCGAATTTCTTAGTGAGTATGACTTTGATATAAATCATATCAAAGGAAAAGAGAAAAAGGTAGCTGATGCACTTAGGCGTAGGGTGGATGAGATGCTTGCTACAACCATTATCATGTATAAATATGATTTGAAAGACAATTTTTTTGAAGCTACATAATCATACCAGCATTATTTGGAAACTAAAGAAAGATTACATCAAGGTAATTTTCAGTAGAAAATTAAAGATTATGAGTTGAGGGCGGATGGAATCCTCATGTACAGGGGCAGAGTATATGTGCCTAAATATCAGAAGCTAAAAAATATGGTGCTGAGAGAAATGCATAATGTACCTTATGTTGGGCCTCTTTCGTCACCTTAGTGAGCAAAATAGAGGTGCTTGCAATCTTAGTTGGGTTTGCTAAGCAGGATAGCTGCAAGGAAAAGGGTTAGAGAAAGAAATATAAAAAGAACAACTAAGAATTAAACTAAGAAATAAAACAACAACTAGATTAACAAACATAGGGACATAAGGACAAAAGAAACAATGAGACCCATTTCACCAATGATAAGGCTGATATTAGTGAAAGAAAACACCAAGAAGCAAGGGGACTATGAGTCCCTTATTCCTCCAAGGGAGGGCTCTTGGACCCCCACAAATAAGCTCTTCTTACAACTTTGAAAATGAAAATGAAAATGGTGGAAGAATTCTTTGCTAATCCACTCAAGGGGTGAGATGGATTGCCCAATGAAATGATGCAAGTATACTCTTGGCAAGGATAGAAGTTTCCTCAAGAGAATAATGGCAGCATAACTTTGCTATGAATTCCTTGAAAAATGAAGTGTATCCATGGCCTTTTTATAGCATTCCTTTGAGTTATTGTCCAACTAGTTTGTAGTGTGTAAAGAGGCTAACTAGGGAATTTCTAGGTCTTTGACTAGTCACCCAGTCGAATCCAGTCCAGATTTGAGTGTCAAATCAACTTGGAAGCTGAACCAGAAGTGGGTGGGAGGCCGACCACTCTCATAAATGTGCCGTTTCTCAAGTGCATGGATTTTTGTGACAACAGTCGCGCATTGTGCGCATGTGCGCGATTTTCACGTTCCTGTTTCGTGCATGTGTGCGCACGCCCTGTGTCTTCATAACGCCCTTTAATTTTTGCACTAGTTGTATAGTTTTGACCCTTTGTGAATGATTTTGTGTTAATTCAGGTCTGTGGATGACCTCATAACTGTTTGACGATGTTGAATTCTTGTAACCATTTGCGGACGAAATTTCAGTGATAACAGATGCCCCTTGATGGATGAGGTTAGAAGCATACGTATAGCCGAAATCCATCAATGTTTCTTCTACTGAGAGTGTTGTTGTAAGAGAGAGCAATAGTGGGATTTTCAAGAGTGCCTCGGTGGAGGGAGAAGGGAACCTGTAGAACCCAACCTTCCATAAGGTGTGTAAAAAATAAATTGTGTACAAACGAGGCGGGCATGCCCCATGCTCGTATCATGTAACTCAAAAAAGAGGAATGAAGTGTTGATGTAGACAACTGCAGCGCCCTTGGGGGCGGTCGTGATAAAGGCAGAAGACAATTCTGCAGAGGAACATACTCTGAATAGTAGGTAGTGATAGTTGTAAGAAGTATCACGGATTCTGTAGGCATTGATAGCCTAACCAAGTTCAGAGGTCTTCGGCAAGTATACGAATTAACTGCAATAGTCGCAAAGTGAGACCCACCGTAACATGAGAAAGTGTTGACGTCGAATGTTATGGGGGTCAATGATAGCAGGGAGCAATTGTGGTTCTCTTTGTGACGTCTGAGATCTTTCATTGGATAGGTAATGAGAATCAAGATACTGTCGCCCTTCTGGAAAATTGTGCTGATGTCGACAAAAAGGGGGACACGACTCCTAGAAGCAAAGGGCTTCGTGAAATCTACTAGATGAGATTATAAAGTTGGAAGAGGTACATGGTCGAAGTCAAAATGTATGGAGACTCAAGACTACCCTTGGTTGGGGGTATATGTGAAGTGTAAGTGGCCTCAACCGGTCAACTAAGTCGAGTGTCAGGGGGACAACAAGACGTGGGATAAGCTGTGCCAGAGGCAGGACAAAGTGAACAAACTCAGAGGGCAGAGGCAAGTGGTCTGTGGGATACTCAGAGGATATGGACGATGTCAAATAAGAGTAGATGATAAAGAGTGCCCCAACCAAGGGCAACATGGGTTGCTTTGGTGAAAAAGGGAAGAAGGTCGCCAAAGGGGACGACAAAAAGGTATTGTAACTGCTGGAAACAAAGGCGTTTGTACAATAAATAAAGAATAATTTGGGATAAGTGTATAAATACAGAAATGGGTGCCCCAATGTGATATGGTTGGCCCGGGTAGGGCACAATTTGCTCAGAGAACTAGTGGAGGGTGGGGGCCCCATGGGTGGGTTTTTGTATGAGGTACGTGAAATGAAGGGAAATTTGTAGATGGGCAAACTAATTGTGGATGAAATGGAGGGTTCATGATACTGCGGAGGTGCAGTAAAAAATAGAACCTTGAAGAGATAATCTGGGAGTCCGATGGGAAAGCGAGAAAAATGAGGAGAATGAGTATGTGGCTGATTCGCGACATGATGTAAGACTATTGGGACTCCCATCCCTAAAGGGTTGAAAAACAACATGAGTGTCAATGTGCAAAAGGGTGCTATGAATGGGACAACTCATGTGGGTAAGAGTGCTACTGGGTGACAGTACCGAAGATGAAAATGGAGATGTTGGTACTGTAGAGTCGGAGATGGGGATCTTAGAGGCAAATGTCAGAGGGTGTGATTGGGGATGCAAGTGAGATTCAGAGGGAATGACTACATGCCAGTGCTAAGTATATACCTGAAGGGGTTGCGTTGATGTATGATGACCAAGTACCTGCACACATGAAAACCAAATACCCGACATGAACAATATCTGAAGAGAATCAAACATATTAACATTTATTTGATAATTTTGAATATGCGCATGCGTACCTAGTCAAGGTATGAAAAGAAAAATGGCGTCCCAGGGGCCCAGGATGAAAAGAGGCTCGGGGACTGCCGTGATGTAGATGACAGGATGCTGATCCCATGGCTGAAGACGGATCGAGAAATGGACACCCGAAGCTCCCGGAATGGTGAGTGGAAGTTTGGAGAAAATGCCTATATATAGCTGTAGGGCCCACATTGCCACCTCATTTGTACTTGCTTCTATAGTGACTGGACAAGAAGTATTCAGAGGAGATTTGGAGATTCTGGGAGGATGAGGCATCTGATTGAGGACCAACGAGATTTAGGTTAGTGGTATGATCATCCTACATAGAATTAGGGTTTCCATTTTTGGTCAGGGGCTATACGGAGGGTCGTACAGGGGGTTTTATGGGTGTGGGCCCCCACGTGCGCGGGCGATCCGGAAGTATGTGCACATAAGTGCGTGCCTACCCACCGAATAGGCATGCATGGGGGTGCTTGTAAGGGTGACAAAGGCGCACACTATGTGCGTGCCTGTTGGCTACACAGCCGCGCTTCTGTGTGCGGCTGTGCATTGTATAGGCGCACATTGATGCGCCCCTGTGTTTGTGACAGGGGCGCATGAAGGCGCCCCTGTAAGATGGACAGGCATGCTTGAGTGCACACCTGTGGAGGGTACAGGCACGCATACGTGCGCGCTTGTGGAGTGAACAGGTGCACATGTGTGCGTGCCTATGGGTTAAACAGTCGCACCTTGGAGGGAAGGCTGATGGGTGTAAAACTTATCTTTTTGATGTTGTTTTATGGTCCATGTGGCTGACCCAGGACTGTGTGATGTGGCTGTAGGTGATCTTCTTACACGATGCTGGTTGGGTGGTGAGAGTGGGATTGGTCTTAGCTGAGAGATGCTGTGGCGATTGAGGATCTGGGTGTACGTGCTACTTTGGCAGCTTGTGGGCTGCTGAAGTTCTTTGAGTGCCTGTTGATATAGGCGCAGGAGTATCTCCTGCAGTTCCTTATCCGGATGTGGAGTCCGGACCTGCATTGTTTTTTAGTGCAGGGAGAGCAGATTGCCTTCACTGTGGTGGAGGACATATATTTTTTGACTGGGCTCCCGTTTCGGGGAATGCCCCTACTGACGGAGCCGGTAATGCCTAGGGATGTGGCACTAGCGACAGTGGGCCGGAGGTACAGTTCAGGGGTGAAATTTATGTCGGAAACTGTTGTGAGCATTGGGGTAATGGATGCTCTAGCGCATCATTGTATAGCAGTGATGATTGTGAGAGTGTATGGGTCTCTTGCGATGCAGTGGATCAATGGTGGTCAGTTGTGTGTGATGGAGAGGGTACTGGCTGGTGAGCACTTCGCCTGGGGGCTTACGCTGCATGCCAGGATGGTAGGGCAGTTGGACCACTGTCGGTCCATGGATACAAGAGAGTTTGCCTTTGGGTCCATCCTAGTGGCCTGATTTTTGGAGAGGGTGCCTATGTTGCACCCTAGGATTTTATTGGGTGCACCTAGGGAGCGAGAGACGTGACTAAAGTAGTGGTTGACTGTTTTGCTTCACCACGGTGGTGGCGAGGGCGGCTAATTATTTATTTCTGAGGCGACACAGGTGTGGCGGTAGATGCCGCAGGTGATTTTACAGTTCCCATATGTGGGTGTTGACTTCCGGGAGGATCCAGACATGGTGTTACCTCCAGGGGAAGTTTTTGACCATCGAGGTATGTTTGTGAGTTATATATATATATATGTTTTTTGAGATAGCATGACATATGTATATGATATAGATGCTGATACTATCTGTTGCTTGTTTGCATGTGTAGATGTGGCACCTCGCGGGTGCGAGGTGGATTTGTTGAGGATGCTGGCTCGCTAGGAGCCGGGGCGACAACTGCGGGGAGGGTCGCGAGTTGGAGAGAGATGTCGGTGTGAGGACGCCGAGGCGAGACCAGCTGATCCTGAGAGAGTAGTGAGGAGACGACGGTTTGATGACCCTGGTGCCGGGCCATCACACGCTCCTCCGGTGGATGCCGGAGCAGATTTTGAGGACATATGCCATCACCTGGAGGCGATGCTACAGGGCGTGCCTAAGGGCATGTGGTCACGTATCCAAGATGAGGGCATCCTGGAGTAGTGCGTGGGGGTTCCACCACTGTGGCAGGCCATGGTACAACGGGAAACAGTAGCAGGTGCTGCTATGACCGGACGGTTACCTCCTGGTCAGGAGGGACCAGTAGTGGGTGGGAGACCACCGCCTGAGGGAGGGGCAGGAGGTGGTGCTTTAGAGGCACCTTGAGTGGTGTTCTATGTATTTTGGTATTTTTGTATATAGGCTGGTGTGCCCATTTTGTACCGAGGTGCTTCACTGGCCTGCGGATACTTGTATTTTTGTATGTACACATTTGGATGGCACTGTGGACCATTTTATATATACATGAGTATACATTTTGAGATCTATGTGGTGTTTACATGTGTTTTGTTAATGTTTGATCTATATATATGTTGTGACAGGTTGTTGATGTGTTTATGTATGTGTAGAGGTAGCTTGATGTGATATATGCCAGTCTAACACAATGTTAGCTATGTTATCTGTAATTTGATTCAATTGTCTTGGAATATGTGTAAATGTAATGGAATCGAAACGTTGAGATAAAAGTCTAACCTGGAGGTATTTGCGAAAGAGGCAAGGATCGCGTACAAGGTACTCATTGTTGAGCTGGAGAACGACTAGTTGAGAGTCGAGAAAGACGCTAAGGTGACGAATACGATGATGTTGGGCATTGGATAGGAGGCCAATGACGGTAGTGTATTCGGCTTGGTTGTTGGTCATTGAACCCAAACATATGCCACTCGAATGGAGCATTTCATGTGAGGGGGTGTAGAGAACCCAAGCGGTCGAAGCGAGATTTTGTGTCCAACGGCTGGTGCCATCGGTGTAACCGATGTGGTAGGCCGGTGGAGGAAGAATCTGTTAACAGCGCAAATGATAGTTTAGACGTGAGGGATGGAGAAAAGATTAAAAACACTATCAAAGAAATAACCTAAAGTAGAATGACTACGTTTAAGCATAAAATTTCTTTAAGTATAACCCATTGACGGGTTCTTTGAGAGAGAGGCCTTAGGGAGAGGCCAGGGTGTATGTGCCTTTGGTGAGGTAATGTTGGATAATGTATAGGCCATGCTATAGTGACTCGAATTTTCCATGGCAAAAGGTATCATGAGAGATATCGTAAGCAAGGATGAGGTTGCCTTTGTGAAATGAGTGAAGGTTGACATGTCAATCAAAAGTGGCTTTTGATCATTTTTTAGCTGCCTCATTATTTTGTAATGAAGATCGACGATCTTCATCCAGGGACTCTAAGTTCAGCAAGCGCTGCTCCATTGGAGCAGTGTCGGGTAATAGATCAATTGCGGTGCGTAAGGTGGGAATTTCGTACTCGATGGGAAGAGTGGCCTCAAACCCATGGACTAGATGAAATGGTGTGAAACCAGTAGCTGTTTTCACAGCCGTATGGTAAGCCCATAGCGCGGAAAATAACATATGGTGCCAATGGGTCTTATGTTTATTAACCATGCACTGTAACATGGTCTTGAGGACCTTGTTAACTTCTTCGACCTGTTCGTTAGATTGAGGGTAATATGGTGAGGCAAACTCATGGGATAATCCTAACTGAGATGAGATTTCAACAAAAATCCCATTCTCGAAGTGTTTCCTGTGATCGGAAACAAGTTGGAGTGGTACTCCAAAGCAAGATATGACGTGGTTAAAAAAAAAATGTGCTACAGTGTTAGCTCTATTGTTGAAGGTGGGCATAGCTTCAGCCCATTTGGTGAAGTAATCGACTGCGACAACAATGTATTTGTGTCCATTGCTGGAGGGAGGATTACAAGTCATGAAGTCGATGGCCCATTTACAAAAAGGGCCGGCAGTGATGACTGGATGAAGAAGAGAAGGTGGTGCTCGGGCTTTGTTGGAGTAAAGCTAACACTTCTCGCATCGTTTCACGGCGTGAATGCAATCATGAAATAAGGTAGGCCAAAAGTAACCTGCTTGGATAATCTTCTGAGCAATGGATATTCTTGAAATATGGCCCCCACATGCACCGCTGCGGCATTTGTTTAAGACTCTATTAGCCTCGTCAATGGTCAAGCATCGACAAGGAATGGTGTCGACCCCTCGTCAATATAAGATGTCTCCGATGAGGATGTAGCAGGGGGCCTGGTGGCGAATATGATGACGATCATCTCGTGAAATGTGGTTATCGAACTTTTGAGTTCAGAGATAGATGAGGAGGTCGCCGTACCAAGGATCATCCGAAGTGATGTAGAAGAGGTGTTCGTCAGGAAAGTCGGTATTGATGGGGGCACTGGTTGTGTGAGAGGGGAGGGCTGTGACAAGTTCGGCGAGAATGAGAGATTTCTTGCTCTTGGGTGTTGAGAATTCAAGATCATACTCCTGAAGGATAACAATCCATCAGGCAAACTTGCCGTTAATTTGCCGACGACTGAGAAAGTATTGCATAGGGTTGGAATCTGCTACAATCATAGTTGTGCAAAGAAGAATGTAGTGACGCAGTTTCTAGACTGCGAGGACAACTGCAAGGGCTAGTTTCTCTTCGTGTTTATACTTCAAGGGTGGCCTTGAGAGTTTTTTACTAACGTAATAAATGACATGCTCACGATTTTCATCACCTAGCTGAATGAGAACTCCTACTACTGAAACAGCTGATGCTGATATGTAGAGGATATAGTCGCGATTGTAGTCAGGTGCACTAATTAAAGGGGCATTGGAGAGCGCCATTTTAATATCGTCGAATGATTGCTGGGCATGTTCATCCCAGTGAAATGGGATGTTGTGATGTAGTAAGCGAAAGAAACTGTGTGCACGAATGGCGTAGTCTGGGACAAATCATCGTAGAAAGTTAGCCTTGCTTTGTAGGCTCTGGAGTTGACGTAAATTCTGGGGTGGTGGAATTTCAGTGATAGCTTGGACTTTGAGGGGGTCCACGGTAATA
This sequence comes from Picea mariana, assembly GCA_032191745.1. Lineage (NCBI taxonomy): Eukaryota > Viridiplantae > Streptophyta > Pinopsida > Pinales > Pinaceae > Picea > Picea mariana. Next base: position 38,177 of record JASDQU010106592.1, on the reverse strand, counting down.
CCATTTTGGGAAACGATGAATCCGAGGAGGTGCCCCGCGGTGATGCAAAATATGCACTTGAGGGGATTCAAGCGGATGTTGTACTGACGACACCGTTGGAAGATGATCCGTAAATCATCAAGGTGTTGGGTGCGTTTCTTGGATTGAGCTGTGAGGTCATCCAAGTATGTGAGGATGATATGAGCCAGATTGTGAAAAATGTATGTCATATCCCATTGGAAGCTTGCGCCAGCATTCTTTAGTCCAAACAACATGACATGATATGAAAAAATACCCTAGGGGGTAGTAAATGCAGTTTTGTACTGATCGACTGGGTGAATTTGGATTTGATTATAACCAGAGAAGCCGTCCATGAAGGATAGAGCCTCATGGCCTGTGCAGTCGTCGATAATTTGATCGATGAAAGGCATTGGAAAGTTGTCTTTGAGACATGTGTGATTGAGATCATGAAAGTCTGTGCAGACGCGGATAGTGCCCTGTTTTTTGTTAACGAGTACAGGGTTAGAAACCCATGATGTATAGGTGATGGGGTAGATGAACCCGACAACGTGTAATTTGTCAATCTCAGCTTTGATGGATGCTGCTTTGGAAGGGTGTAGCGGTCGTTGTTTTTGACGAACGGGTGTAATGTCAGGCCAGGTGTCGATGCGATGTTCAACGATAAAGGGATCAAGGCTAGGCATTTCTGTGTATGACCAGGAAAAAATATACTGATATTCCTGGAAGAGGGTTTTATAGGCAGTGATTTCTTGAGGATTGCAAGAGGCTCCAATGGTGATTTCCTCGATGACGCCATTTTTGATGGAAATGTCAATTTTGATGGTCGGGGAAATATTGGCCATGTTTCCTTCTTCAAAAGCATCCGGGGCAGGAATGGGGTTGTTGAACCAGTCGATATGTCCTGATGGGATGAAATCCTTGGTTTCGACCACGTATATGGGGTGTTGGTTAGGAGGCGTGGAGGCTTCCTGTGGAAAGAAGAGTGCGCGGTGGTGTAGCGCATCCCATGGGTAGTCAGGGTTGTTTAACTCTTCTAGTATTTCCTCGTCATAGTGGAATTGGCGGGAATATAGGGGGTCGTGAAGAGTTATAGCGGTGACTGTTGTTGTGTGGTTGCTCCTTGGTGATGAAGAAGCAGGGGGAATGACGCGAGGAAATTGTGATGGTTCACTCGACATAAACCAAATATCGAAGTACTGAGGAGTACCTGTGGTAGTTGGATGTAAAATTTCCGTAGGGAAAAGAGTGGGAGAGTTGGGGGGATTGGGGGATGAATCCTCATATAAGTCATCCAATAACCATGGAGGTGTTGGAAGGGCCTCGGGTTCGGGAGAAATGACGTGAAGAATCTCTAGTGACGAGGTAAGGTCAATTATCGATTATGTGGGTCTTTGAAGTAGGTTCAATTGGCGTTGCCTATATTCAAGGATCATAGGACACTGGTGTGTAAAATGATGTAAGGATTCACATAGAGAGCACGGGCATCTCATACATTCATTGACTGAAGTTGTGACATAATGGATGTCAGTGATTTTTGGTAGGGATGACGTAGCTGGACTGGGTTCGCTCTGGAAGCTTTGGCGTACTGCGGCTAATGTCTTTTGAAAGCATGGTAGTGCTGGGCAATGGTGGGTATAATGGCCATATTCTGAACATATAGCGCAAGTGAATTTGGTTCACAACCCTTTACTACTTGAATGAGGGGTGGTAGTGGTAGTACTGACTATAGTGGCGAGTGTTGAGAGAGTTTGATTGAGTGGAATCAAATTCCATAACTTTGGTAGAGATGGGCAGTTGTTGGTTTGGTGTCCATCTTTCTCAAATAGAACGCAAGGAGGTTGGATGCATGGAGGAAGTGGAGCTGTGGGCTCCTTCTTCTTTATCCTGCCCCCAGCTGGGGCAGGTGGGGTGGTGAGTGGGGCAGTAGAGGGTATGGTGGGAGTGAGTATGGGAATCGTCATTGGGATTCCTTCCATTTGGGGAGGAAGGGATGGTCGAGGGACCATCTCGGGTGGATGTAAATACCAAACTGGAATTGCTAACACCATATTAGGGAGGGTAAGCGTGGCGGCTACTTGGAAAGCTTCGATGCCCGGTGGAGGGTAAAAGAAGGGGATTTGAGTGATGGCTTGGGGAACTATCTCCCAAACTGGGATATGGCCTTGGGGAGGGGTGAAATCGTGGACTGGCGGGGTCGACGAGTTCGCAGGAGGCTCGTGAGGGGGAAGTTCTGTGACTGGTGGGATGTCAGATATGATAGAAGCCTCCCTAAGAGGAAGGGTATCCTCTATGTCAGTTCCGTTAGATGATATGGTGCATACTTGATTGGAAGGATGAAGGGGCAGTGGTGCTCTATGGTAAGTTCCTAACAATGATGGGTCTTTGAAAATTCCGGGATCCATTTCGATGAGTGGGTATGCATCATGACTCGTGTGGATGAAAGGCATAATGTTATCGATGTTGGCAGAAGGGTTAGGCTCGTAATGTGAGACTTGGTCAATGGTAACGATCTTCCTGTTGTGAGGGAACATCATTGTTTGAAAGATGGAAGAGGAAACTGCCTTCATAACGTACATGTAGCTACGACCGAACAGGATATTATAATCTAGTGGGGCGTCAATAACTTCGATGTCGATGAGGATAGTATTTCCCCTGAGTTCTACGGGGACATTTTGGAAGATCCCTTCAGGAGATGATGGTCATTCGTCATAGGCTCATAAGGTAATGGCAGAGGGTATGAGTTCTGGGGAACCAAGTTTCTACCATACATATTTGGAAATAATGCATGTAGATGCACCTTCATCGATGATACACCGATGAATTGTGATGTTTCGTATTTTTACTGGGATTTGAAAAGCGATCAAGGCGGGAGGGCGAGGTTCTCCACTGTCGAGATCAAATGTAATGAGTCGAGTATCTACGGGGTCGACTGCCCCCAAGGTGGAAAGTAATGATTTCCGCTGAGCTGGACAAGTATGAAGGACTTCTAAGACTGACATGGCAGCCAGGTATTGTGCTAAGTCATCAACCAAACTGTAATTATGAGCTGCCCTAGCCTGTGGGTTGTGGACATTCTTGCGTAATGGAATGTGAGGGATGCGAAGAGGTGGTTCTGTGTTAGGGTGAGGGATCACCAATCGGGGTCTCGTTGGTGCAGGGATTGTCTCTGGAGAAATGGGAGGAGACTCAGGAGGTGCATGATACTGATGATTGCGTGTTTGCAAAAGGATTTCTTCCTTGCTAGTGAGGAGGATCGTGCGATTTGCTGGATTGTTTGGGTTGAGGTACTGTCCCACCTGAGTTGGGGGAGGATACATGTCCTGGTGGGTGTTTATCACACCTTGGTGTGGAATAGGATTCTGCAGCATGGCCGGGGGGGGTTGTTGCATATATTTTTGTGGGGCCTACTGAGGGGCAGGCAGGGTTGGAGGATGGGGTAGACTGCCTGAGTCTTTCAGCCGTTTGAAATCAGTGATTTGGAGGCAATGATGAGTTGATCGAACTCACCGCAAAGGGCACAAGGGAAGTTGGTTTTAACATTATTGTTATTTCTCCCTTGACGCCTATTGTTATTGCCCCCCTGGGGGTTCGGATTCCCTTGGTTCTGGTTCCCCCCAGTAGGTTGGTTTTGTTGGGGTTGATTCCCGCCTTGACCTGGGTTGTTGTTGTTCCTGTTTCTTCCTTTATTTTTGGCATTATTCAACGGGTGAGTCGGATTTGCTGTATTCAACTGTTCGAAATTTTGATATTGCTGAATGGGAGAGGGTTGAACAAAATTCACCCCAACATGAAGATGTGGGGGAGACATGGGTTGTGGGGGACTAGGAAATGGAAAGTATGGATTCTGTAAGGGTAACGATCCGTAAGGTACATAGGAAGGTGTGGTGCTTTCGCTAGTACTATAAGCTGAGGTAGAGGGGGTACCAGAACTCGTTTGAATAGGTGGGTGTATGGGGGGTGCCGGTGGTGGCCCACTGGTGGGTAGAGGCATAACAACATGGTATGGTTTTTGATAAGGGGGTAGGGGGTAATAAGAGGTGCCCCCATATGCCAGTAGATATTGAGGTGTTCCATACATTGGTGGTTGTTGGGGTTGTGGACCATGGTGAGTGGTATTACCAATCAGTCCATCTGCTGAGTGAGACATCCCAGGTTTGTCTTGGCCAAACGACACAGGTTTTGGGAGATCAGAAAGTATAGTGTATAAGTACCCTGAATATGAATAGATGAGCTCGTATTGTTGAGCCTTACTGGTGGCTTCTTCTTCTGATTGAGGGAAGGTGGAAGCTACATCCTTACCGAGGAGAGAGACAAGTGATCTAAGAAACCAGTTAAGACACTGTTGTTTGGTGGTTTCTGCTTTGCACAAACTATGTTGCCTACGCCACTCGTGAATGTGATCAACGATATGTGTGGCTGAGGTTTGTTTGAAGTTAGAGAGTAGTTCCAGACCATTGTCACGGTGGATTGGTAATTGGAAGAAGGTAAAAAATGCTTTGTCCAAGGACTCGAAAGTCGCATGGGACCCTGATTTTTCATCTACATACCATTTGGTTGATGGGCCAGTGAGTGTGCATTGAAATAATCGCAGTCTAATGGAATCATCCATAATGTTGTTGGAAGAGCACCATAGGTGAAAAGTCATGACATGGTTGGCAGGGTCATCTCCTGCCTTTCCTTCAAACTTGGGTATGTCTGAAGGTAGTTTGGTGGGCATTGCAGGCCATGTGGGATCATGCAATATAGGATCATTGGTGAGTTTGCTTAGATTTGGTATGTTAAGAGAGGCCAAATATGGCATTAGGAGTGTTGGTTGAGGATTAGCTCCTGCCATGGTGTGAGTGTGTTGTGAACCTGACTCTGGAGGGGGGCTAGGTGAGTTGGTACTTCCCCCTTGAGAGGAAGTTGGCCCCCCGCTTCCGTGTAAAGGAAAGTGAGTGGAAGGAGGACCTTGGGAAGTGGACCCAAGTAATGTGTAACCAAGCAAGGATGATCCTAATACAGTGGCACTCACTGGAGTGTGAGACGGTGGTGTCGATGAGTGGGCAAGACCAGACACTCCCCCTAAGATAGGAGGTAGGTTTAGCAAGCGTCGGGAACGACAGGGATTCTGTGGGTCCCCTATGATATCTAACTAGCTGAGTGAATGTGTGCAAATGGTGGTGAGAGTAACAAAGAAACAAGAGCCATTTGTTGCAAGTTTTGAACTTTACACAATATATATATCAAAATCAAAATGTAATCAGAAGAGCATCATACATAAAGTAGTTTGAAAAAGAAGCATATATGTGGATAAGTGGGTTTTTTCCACGTGGGGAATCAAAGAAAACAAATGCTCGTGTCCTAAAAGACGTAACGTCCTTCCTCTCAAATAGCACTGGACCTTCCAATAGTACTCAACAGTGGGGTCTGAAGTCACTGGAAGAGAAACTAGTGAAGGATGAAACAATCGATTATAATGAGGGGTAAAGGGGGCATATCCTGAAAGAGATGGCAATATTTCCCAATAGCCACACAAAATCTGATCAAGGTGCAATTGCAGCCCACAATTGCCACCTGGGTAGATGTCCTAAATTTTGGTCACTAGGTACCTCGTTCAAAGTGCAACATTTAGATTTTCGGCCTCAGAAATGGGTCACGGGCTGGATCCCGTCCAAGAGGTGGGTGCCTCAAGGGGGGATGCACAGAACAACCAGACCTCAGCCTTCAACCCTTCATGGGTATCTCCCTGCCTTATGGTGTTAGGAACACTTGAACTGGAGGATTTTCAGTTCCCTATTTGACAACTTCTATGGTTTTGACAATGTGAGAACCAGATAACGGGGAGTTATTTGGATGCCTATCCCCGAAATCCTACCTAGACTAAAAAATTTCTTTTGGCACCTCTTGTGGAGGAAAACTTAGTGAGTTTTAAAAAAAAAATTAGATGTAGTTGTTTTGAGAGGTTGGGGGTGTGAACCAACCTCGTCGAATTTAAATGGGAGTGGATAGGTTCGTCAGGAAAAGGGTGGGGTGTTTTGGAATCCCTTTGGAGGAAACTTACTTTGACCTCCACGTTTCAAGAAGACGCTATGTGAGTGATAAGTGACTTTTGTGTGTGAATGAGTGAAAGTGTGCCAATTTTTAATGAATTAGGTGTCACCTTGCTGCATGTGGACTTCGCTTGGTCCTTACAAGTGTTGATTACCTAATTAACTAAGTGCCTTTGGTACAATCTTGCGTAATTCAAAAGTCCCTAGGAATCTAGCATGTGGACATGTGGGTCCGTTACTATTCCTTTAACTCCCTATTTGTGATGTAATCTAAGAAAAGATTTTAAACTATCCTAGGTTGTGATCATGTGGGCATGTATGGACCTTTTACAAAACCTTTAAACTTCCCTAGTGATTTGATCTAAGAAAGTAAATTTCAACACTATCCTATCTTTGTAGCATGTGGGCATGTATGGGCCCATTACAATATTAAGATGTGTTTGAAGAAATAAACTAAGAGGAGTCCCAAGAAGGGCTGTTGTCCTCTCCTAAAGGTTTTAATCTTCTTAAGGGAGATGAAATTGTTTCATAATCTTTTTCTGATTCTCAAGGTTGCTTGGAGGCGCGAGAGAAGAGCATACTAAGCGATTGTTATCCAACTTCTAGTCCCAATGCAAGTTTAAATGTGATTAAAAATGATTTCCAACTTATATTTTTAGTCAAAACGAGCCATCCATGTGGCAAAAATGAAAGTAAAAGAGGAAAAAATGATTTTAACCCCCTAAGTGCCTATGTGTTTTGACTAACCCCTTTATATGAAGAGGGGACTAAGTGTGGTGCAGCTTTAAAACATGCTTGAAATCACTTTTAAGAAGGCTAAGGGCCTTCCCCACATCTCAAAAACTTTACAATGTGAATTTTTTGAACAGGTGCGCGAGTCTCAGTGGAGACAGAGGCGCACAGAGTGCATGTGCGTAGATAGAAAATAGTTAATGAGCGCATGTGCGCAGAACAGAACTGTGACTTGAGCGCATATGCGCATGATGCGTGTCTGTGAGTCACAAAACCCATGCACAGGTGACACACGGCCGTGAATGAAAATTTCGGATGAAATTCTCTCAATTCACCTTGGAATTGGATGATTGGCAGGTCGGCTTAGGCCAGTTAATGCACCTGCAAGTTAAATAAACCAAAAGAAGAGCTAGAAAAACCCAAATGGGGTAGGAAATTGATACCTTTCCCTGGTGGAGTCGCCAATCCGTTGCACCTCTTTCGTCACCTTAGTGAGCAAAATAGAGGTGCTTGCAAGCTTAGTTGGGTTTGCTAAGCAGGACAACTGCAAGGAAAAGGGTTAGAGAAAGAAATATAAAAATAACAACTAAGAATTAAACTAAGAAATAAAACAACAACTAGATTAACAAACATAGGGACATAAGGACAAAAGAAACAATGAGACCCATGTCACCAATGATAAGACTGATATTAGTGAAAGAAAACATCGAGAAGCAAGGGGACTATGAGTCCCTTCTTCCTCCAAGGGAGGGCTCTTGGACCCCCACAAATAATCTCTTATTACAACTTTGAAAATGAAAATGAAAATGGTGAAAGAATTCTTTGCTAATCCACTCAAGGGGTGAGGTGGATTGCCCTATGAAATGATGCAAGTATACTCTTGGCAAGGATAGAAGTTTCCTCAAGAGAATAATGGAAGCATAACTTTGCTATGAATTCCTTGAAAAATGAAGTGTATCCATGGCCTTTTTATAACATTCCTTTGAGTTATTGTCCAACTAGTTTGTAGTGTGTAAAGAGGCTAATTAGGGCATTTCTAGATCTTTGACCAGCCACCCAGTCGAATCCAGTCCAGATTTGAGTGTCAAATCAACTTGGAAGCTGAACCAAAAGTGGGTGGGAGGCCGACCACTCTAATAAATGCACCGTTTCTCAGGTGCACGTCTTTTTGCGACAACAGTCACGCATCGTGCGCATGTGCACGATTTTCGCATTCCTGTTTCACGCATGTGCACGATTTTCACGTTCCTGTTTCATGCATGTGCGCGCGTGCCTTGTGTCTTCATAGCGCCCTTTAATTTTTGCACTAGTTGTATAGTTTTGACCCTTTTTGAATGCTTTTGTGTTAATTCAGGTCCGTGGATGACCTCATAACTGTTTGACGATGCTGAATTCTTGTAACCATTTGCGGACGAAATTTCAGTGATAACACCTTATTCTGGGCACCTAGGTTACCAGAAAACATTTGCAGTTGTCAAGAGTCAATATTTTTGGCCAAGTATGAAGAGAGAGGTGGTTGATTATATAGCCAGATGTATAGAATGTCAAAATATAAAGGTCCAACATAGACATCCACCTAGATTGATACAACCACTACCCATTCCTGAGTGGAAATGGGAATTTGTGACAATTGATTTGGTCACGAAGCTACCAAGAACAATGAGGCAACATTATTCCATCATGGTGGTGGTGGATAAGTTAAATAAAACTACTCTTTTTATTCCAGTGAAGCTAACTCTCAAGACAACATTGTAGAGATTTACATGAGAGAGATTTTTCGACTACATGGTGTGCCCAAGGCAATTGTTTTTTATAGATACCCCAAGTTCACATCAAATTTTTGGAAGGGATTATTTAAAGGATTTGGGATAAATATGAATTTTAGCAACATACCACCCAAAATCAAATGGGAAAATAGAGAGGGTCAACCAAGTGATTAAGGATATGTTGAGAATGCATGTGATGGATAAACCATCAAAGTGGGAAGAGTATTTACATTTAGTGGAGTTTTGTTATAATAATGGGCATCACACATCTTTACAAATGAGCCCATTTGAAGCATTATATGGAAGAAAGTGTAACATGCCAGTGAGTTGGGACAACCCAATAGACAGAAAAATGGTTGGACCAGAATTGCTCAGAGAAAGGGAAGAGAAGATGGTGAAAATAAAGTAGAATTTAAAGGCTACTCGGGAAAGGTAGAAAAGTTATGCAGAAAAAGGAAAAACACATAGACAATATAAAGTGGGTGAGCATGTATTCTTAAAATTTAAATCCAAGAAGAGGTCACTAAAATTGGGGAGCTTCCCAAAGCTGGTAGCAAGATATTATGGACCATTTGAGATCTTGGAAAGGATTGGTCATGTTGCATACATGCTTACATTATCTACGTCCATGTGCATACATACTGTGTTTCATGTTTCTTTGCATAAAAAGTATGTGCCTAATGCTAATAATGTAATTGATTGGAATGTGATATATGTGGAACAAGAAGGCGACTTCCAAGTTCAACTGGTATGCATACTGGATAGGAAATTCAAGCTTCTCTGAAATCAATAAATAGGGCTAGTAAAGTTCCAATGGACCTATTACGGTCTTGAGCATGCAATGTGGGAGGATGAGGATGCCATGTGAGAGGAGTACCCACATAGTTTTGGATCTTTTTGAAGAATTTTGATGTACATATGTATATAATGCACCAAGTACAATGCATAAATAAGGGGGAGAAAAATGTAATACCCCTAGAATGAACCCCAAATTGTAAATGTACACATGCTTTATAGGATGGTGAGCTAGGATAGTTTGGGTCAAAGTGACTTTGTGTGTGTGTGTGTGTATATATATTGAGGCCAAAGTGCCTATGTGATTTAGGCCAAGGAGCGTATGAGTTGAAAGGCCAAGGAGCCTAAAAAATGTAATATGTAATCACACTTGATTATATTGATAAAATACATCACGATTGCAGATCAAGTCAGAAGAAAGAGTATGGGGGGATAGGAATCCATGAGAGGGAAAGGGGGGCTAGGAATTGAGAGGAAAAGGGGCTAAGTGAAGGCGGCTTAAGCCAAGGAATAAAATAATATTATTCCTAAGTCATAATATTTATGATATATTTTTTATCCTAAGTTCCTAAGGGAAGGGAACAAATTACCAAGTGGAGTCAAATGAAGTTCCTAGAGTGACAAGTGTCAAGATAGGAACATGCAAATATAATGTGGAGAACTTAGTGTAATTCCCATCATTCATCTAGTCATTCACTCATTCTTTCTTCCATTTTCCATACATTGGATGGAGAGTGTAAGTGGAAGCTGAAGCTGACTGTTACCTAGCAAATCCTTGGTGGTTTGGGCTGAAGATGTAGGTTGTCAGGTCTTTGGAGCATTCTCTTTGGGTGAGAGAATTGTTGGGAATAAATTTCCTTGTGTGTTGGGATAGTGGGTGTTGTACCTCCTTGAGAAACCTTCTGTTCCAAGTGCTACATAGATTGGAGGCTTCTTGCTACAGAGATGGAGTGGGAACTTGGGCATGTTCTTTATTGATGTTCTTTATTGTGTTGTTTAGTAACCTTTTCCTTGGTGGAGTCATAACCATAACTTGGGGGTGACCTATTGTTGGGAGTGTATGAACAATAGAGTCTACAACTGTGAGGAGTGTCTGAGGTTTGCATGCAGTTGGTGATTTATAGAAAAAGATAAATGTTATTTTATGTGTCTTTACATACTGATTATTGTGTGTGTGTTTATATTAATTATGTTTGTTGTAACTGTACATAATTATGCATGGTTTTGCATGTTATTGTTGGTTCTGCATAATGTTGCAGATGCAGGGCATGGTGGTTAATAAATGGTATCTATTAGTCAATTTTAGTAGTAATCGTAACGAGATTCCAACACGAGGCTTGAATCACTATGTGCACTAGGAAACAATTGTGGCATGTGACACAAAGCTGGTTGCAATTGCAGTTTGCCTCAATGAGTTATTTTTGTAATTACATTGTGGTATCATAGTAGAATTTTTTTGTGGCGTGACTTGGCTTGGGGCTGGGTATGTTACAAAGACTAAATCTAAAACTGATCAAGGAAAACAAAAGACTCATCTTAGTTTTCTATGCTAAGTCTATGCTACAACTAGGCTAGCTGAAAATAATATAAGAAAATGCTCAATGGGAAAGAAACCATGGTGCATAACTCCAAATCTACGATGAAATAAACATTACAAGGGATAAAAGGAATTTGAGTGATTTTAATCTAATATTGAACTTTTTTTTAACACTTATATTTTCATTAACATTGTGTAGGGAACACAGACAAAACTTGAAGGAAATCCAATCAAAAAAGATTTTTCCCTACCAGAATTCAATTAATCATAAAAATATCGAAAGGGAAATCTTTAAGTGTTGATTTTTATAATAAAAAGGAACTGTTATGTGTAAAATTTAAAAATTCATTTTCATTAATTGCAATTTGTATGCCAAATGATCACTATAAATGAATTATTAATGCCATGGTGTGGACAGTGATCCAAAAATTAACTCAAGTACACAATTGAAGAGATTTGAGAGTGCAAAAAACTAAATGTTTTTCCTTGGAAAAATTTATCGCAAAAAATTTCCCAAGAGAAAAAAAATCAGCATGCCAACTTGTTTAGAAATTCCTTTCATGTTCAGCGAACAAATATTTTATTTAAAAAAAATGCAAAAAGGAAAAACTAGCTAAACACTAGAAATAAAATCAGGTTACTCTAACCGACTAAAAGGAACTAACCTACAACTGTAATTTATTAAAATTAAGTTTTGAAAACTTTATTCATTGGGTACATCTCGTAAGAGAGCAATCTAAAGTCTTACTCATAAGAATAAATAGTTTCTTACAGTTGGATTTATTGAAACTAAAAAAAATGTAAACTACAGAATAAACCTATGCAAAGAAAATGAAATATCCTAATATATCCTACTCCTATCCTACACTACACTGACTAAGAATGAACTATGTGACATCATAATTCGAATTTAGCCATCCAAGCAACTCCAAGCATGCAAATAGAGGTTCTTTAAGAATTCATAACATAAATTGGAGTAGTAGTAAGCTAAAAATATGAATAATTAAATTATATGAATAATTAAATAATTTTAACTATATCCATCTTGAAGATGCCAACTTGTTTAGAAATTCCTTTCATGTTCAACCAACAAATCTCTTATTAAAAAATAAAATAAAATAAAATGCAAAAAGGAAAAAACTAGCTAGAAACTAGAAACAATATCATATTACTCTAACCAACTAAAAGGAACTAACCTACAACTGTGATTTATTAAATATCATTTTTGAAGACTTTATTCATTGGGTACATCTCAGAAGAGAGCAATCTAAAGTTTTACTCATAAGAATAAATAGTTTCTTACAGTTGGATTTATTGAAACTAAAAAACACGTAAACTATAGTAGAAGCCTATGCAAAGAAAATGAACTAGCCTAATCTATCCTACTCCTATCTTACACTACACTGACTGAGAATGAACTATGAGACATCATAATGCCAATGTATCAATCCATGCAACTCCAAGCATGCAAACAAATGTTCATTAAGAATTAGTAACATAAATTGGAGTAGTAGTAAGCTAAAAATAGGAATAACTAAGTCATTATAAACTCTATCCATCATATTGAAGATGTCATAGTTATTATTCATGGGAAATATACCTAAGTAAGATCCCTCCAACCATGCCTCGATTTTATCATAAAATCTGTAGTAAGTACCATACAATTGATTGAGGGAGTTCACATGAGAGTAGAATACCTTCATATAAACATATATGGAATTTCCTTGACTTTGTGAAAGAGCCTTAGTGCTGATATAACCATTATTTTAAGAATACAAGACAAAATAATGGAGGCTTGACATAAACATTGATCTAGACCAAAGTGCTTCATTGTTTTGGCAAGCCTCCCAGGGCTCACATTTCACATAACCAGTAACTTAATATGGGATATGGAGACTAAATGATATGAGCTTATAATTTCTTACCACTATAGAAGATAAATCCCCAATGTATGTGTGGAAGCCACTAGTATCCTTTGTTTCATTACATTTTAATTCAATCTCAAACCACTGATTACTACAACAGTAAGACTCTTCATCAATCATAAATGTAGACAAATCAACAAAAGACTTATTTAAAAATATGTTTTTTGCAACACCCTCTTCTTCCCATATAAATGGTTGATAAGGCAAAAATTAATAAATTCACGGGAAGGGGTTGCATTCTCTCCTTCTTCTATATGTACATTATGAGCATATTGTACTTTTCTGAAGTTTGGCCTTGTGTCATGAGTTCAAATAGGATCTTGATTAGTTTCCTGCACAACAAAACCATCCAAATGATCAAGGTACAACGAATAATAAGTAGAATAATTAAGAAAATGAAATGCCTCTCTAGCAAGGGAAATATTCTCAATGTTTTTTTTTTTAATGGTATCACTTCTTCCTTAAGCATATTGATGATTGGTTTTGATTGTGAATCAGTAGGATCCATGCTAGGAATGGTTTCACATTCCAAAACTTTTCTCTTTTCTAAGAAAGATATCAATTGTTGTTTTGAAAATGCTATGCATTGTGTATGTATTTCTTCTCCTTGAGTTAACTGATCACAATTATTTTTTTTCTCCTGCAAGATATGAGAATATGAAATATATTCGAAATCATACTCAAGGTTAGGAGATAGGAACTGTTAGTCCCTAAAGTTTCACTTGACTATGAAAAGACAAGCTAAGGCACCTCAGTTATTGCAATGGTTTATGATAATAAGTTTATTTTGGGTTTTGAAATTGGTTTGAAGGTTAAGCAGTGGGTAAAAATAACAATACCAATCTTAGGTCACAAGAACAAGTTTCTATCACACTTGCTTAGTAAATGGTAGTCAATTTGATGAATTAGATAGAAAATTATAACATAAAAGACATAAATATGTAAGTTTCCAATCTGTTCACTCACATAGGAAATTCTTGATCATAAATATCATTCAAGAACAAGAAACATGTACTTAGACACAAATCAGGTAATGAACAAGCATTCAACAAAATCTTTATTGGTTTAAATCATAAACGATATATATCAAATGATTTGCAGAAGATAAATATGCATTCAAGTAAGAAAAGAAAGAATAAAAGACAAGAAGAGAAGTCTAACCATCAGATAACATTTTCCATTTAGTGCAAAATGAAATAAATCTTAGCTTTTACAATCACAAATAGATTTTTCTAAAATACCACCACTCCAACCTTCCTCAAGTTCTATCAACATACCTCCTTTTTATACACAAAAAATGGTTTTAATAGATCCTATTATCTAGATGTAGTTTTGATCTGATCCCGATTTCTGGCTAACATCTAGGAAATACATTCTATAACACTCATTGCATCTGAATCTAAATAATCTAATAATTAGATAGATGACTTGACATTTTGACTAGTCTTGATCTCAAAAGATATTCAGATCCTATAAAGTAGGACTGTTGCAATTATTTGTTGAGTTGGGTCTTGAAACCTGCATAAAGAAATGATCATAAATATAGTTTCAAATGGGACTTTAGTTGCTCCAACTACCTCAACACCTTTTGAAAAAAGATTACCAAAAATTGTCAGTAAAAATTCCTCCTATATTGCACAAGTTTCACCTTTATATTCTTCCTCTGGCTGCAAAGTAACCAACCTGTGTATTTCCCTTTAAAACAACTTTAGAATTTCCAATTCATTTAAATGCAAGTGCTCCTGTTGTTGACAAAAGAAATCAAAATTGTATGTTGACCTAGCTTTTGAACCTTCACTGTGGAGAAGAAGAGGGACCTCTGGTATGCTCTTATTTCAAATTAGTCTTGAGAACTACATTATTCCAATATAGCTTGATATTCATCTTTCTCACCTTCTTAGACAGTTCATGTTGATTTATGTTCTTTTTTTTTCCTAGCTTTTGCACCTTTTCCTGTAGGTTGGCATTCCAGAGTTCAAGTGCCATATTTTCTTGTTTGAATGCTTTGATAGTTGCTTTCCCTTTTGAAGATGAACCTACAGTAATCTCCTATTCTACATAATTTTTTGGAATTTGGATTTCTTGTATGTCTGGACCTGGAAACTCATCTGTCTCTAGGATATAGGTTGGATCTTGCTTTATCTCAACTTCAAAATTCACTGTTTCTGTCACTAGTAACTATTTCTTTGTCCTCCTTATTTTATTTGAGGTCTTCTCCACTACATCATCATCTAGAAAAATCAAATTGTCCTTCTTCATAGAAGGCTTGAATAAGGATTTGGAATTGAGCCTTAGTTTTTTAGTTTCCCTAGTCTTAGGCCTTCTTTGGTAATCTGCAACTAGTTTTCCCTTTTCCAGCTTACTCTATTTTTTATAAGTGGTCTTCTCTACAGGTTCATCATGATAATTTGTTTCAGGTTCCTAATTGACTTCTTGCAGTTGCTATACTCTTTTCTTTACCATTATCCTTGTATAAACTCTTTCAAAACACTTAGACTCATTCCCTGAAATAGGGGATCCAGGTTCTTGTTGAATTTATGCTTCTTTTTGTAGTTGAAGCTTCCTCTTACACGATCTAGTTGATTTGGCTACATGGGAGACTTCCTTCAGTTTTGCAGAATCCTTTGAAGTGTTTCCTTTTATTTTGAAGCTTTAGGTGATGACTAGGTGTTTTAAAAACGACCATGGTTTTTTTTTGGAAAATTTCATTATGAACAAAACATATTTTCTCCTAAACCGCTGGAAAATTTTGAAAACCGACCTTCACTAGGTTAAATTGTCTAATTATCGAAGTGGTTTTTTAACTATTTTAGATGATTCCTTATGGTTTGACTATAATCTATTCCTGAAATTTGATACCCAAAAAATGATGGGAACTGTCCACGTATCTTTGATTTTTTGCAAACAACGTTGAAATCTCTTTCTGATGCTCCTAGAAATTGTAGTAGAATTCAAAACAATCAACATCAATAATTTTTTTCTTAATCTCATGATATTGTTTGAACAATTCGAGCTCCTATGGTTCCAAACAAAGCACTTGACCACTTTTTTTGGGTTCCATCACACTAATTGTGTTTTTTGTCAACCTGCAAATGCTAAGGTTCCAATCTGATAAGATTTCTGCAAATTATTGAACAGTGAAATGGTATGGAGAGGTTTCTTGATCTGAAAAATGTTGTTAGACCACAATATGGATATTACAAATTAAATCATAATTTTGCATGTTTTAAATCGTGGCCCGAAACCTTTTGATTGGATGTAGAACTGATAGGTACAAACTCAATCTCTTTAAATCATCACCTGGATCCAAATCATGATTTGATCATAATATTTAATGGTGCTCGATCCTCTGCATGATTTTTGTTAACTGCTGACATGATCTTTCGGGATTTAAACACATTCAAAGACAATGATGATTTGGGTGCTACAAGAATGGTGCCATTCTTGTAGCACCTTTGTCTTTAATTTAAACTTTGGAAAAACTATAAATGGCTCCAAATCTGATGAGACACACTCAAAATGTCTAAAATTCAAATCAATCTTACTAAGAACAAATGAAAAATATGATTAAACAAGTTAAAAAACACACTACAAAGTATAAACGATAGGTATAAGGAGTCTTAGACAAAAAAAGTATGGTAAAACAAGGTTTTTCAAAAATGGGAAGTCATGAACAAGTTCAAGGACTAACAGGAACAAATCACAACAATTTCCCAAACAAGTGGGTTCAATATATAATTTAAAGACTACAAGAAAGTCTTCTTGATATTTATCGATCAAACTGGAATCAATACAACAATTATTATCAACATAAATGAATTCCAATTTGTTTATTTTCGAAGGAAGTGTCATGTTTTTTGTGTCCAAATTCTCTTTCCCAATTGACTCATAAGCATACCTGTCTTGCTCCACTATAAAATCTGAATATAAAGCATTATTGAAGACACATTGATGTTCATTGTTAGAAGGAAAAGATAATAGAAAATCACAAGAATTTTGAGAACAAGAGGGTTCAAGAATGATTTCGGGGAGATAATAAGAAAGATGATTAGAGGTGGTGACCCCAAGAAGTTTTTATTGAATGTATTCATTCAAACCAAGGGTAGAATGTTCAACACCACAAACTTGAGCATCTAAATTAGATTCAATATGTTCCATTCCTAAGGTAGTTGTGATATCTACAAGCCCATGACAACTTTCTTCATGATCCTCCATAGTTTCCTCCTCCACTTCCTATATTGGAAAGATAGAATATGGAAATTATAACTTGACATAACCATTGGTGTGACCTAAAGTGTTTGATTATCAGCAGAAAAACCCTCCTCTTGGTCAACTACAAAAAAAATATGAACTCAACTTTATGACACAAGAGGGTTCTTTGGCATCAATAAGAAAAAATGGGAGAATGGAATGGTGGGAGGATACATATGCTTCTTCCAAAAAGGCACATTATCTCTCGTCTATATCCTCTAGAGTGAAGAAATATCCAAACGTATGTTGCTCAACCAAATCATTAGTATACTCAACATATTCATGTGAATCCAAATCAACATGAAAAATAACATTAAGGCATGATTTGGATTCTTCATCCACTAGATGATCTTGCTCATTAGAAAGAGAAATCAAAAGTAGAAGTGAATCATTGATAGAGAGCATATCGTCCAAACGAAATCTATAGATAAGTCACATAAATCTTAAAGAAAAGTCTTCTAAAGATTCATTTTTTCTTCATAAACTCTAATATTTCTTCACACAATTCATCATGATTATAATTCTCAAAAGCATATAGAAAATCACGCATAAATTGTTCCCATGTGTGAATAGAAGCAGTTGGAAAAGTCTCACACCAAATTTTGACCCGACCTACAAAATTAAGAGTGAACAACCTGCATATGACACCTTCATTAGTAATATTCTAAGAAAAACAATTCAAACAAAACTGGATGATATGTTCAGATGTAGAGGTCTCTCCCTCCCAATCAAATTTAATTTGTGACAAGAGATTAATTAACTTTCTAGGAGGGTTATGAGGTACAGAACCATAAATACATCTCCATAAAGGGCTTTGGGAACGAGACATTAATAAAAAATAATAATTAACAAGAATGAATTTGTAGGCTTAGCTTGTAATATGGCCCTCCTTCTCGCACCATTTTTGTTGACAGACCCAAATGGCCTGTCAATCATGTAAGGGAAAATGCTTGATGGTGAGTCCCAATTAGACTCACACTCATTTGTGATGGCAAGTTTCGACCAATATGTGAGCTTGGTTTTCACTACGAATTAAAATAAAAAAGGGAAACACAATAAACTACCCCCAAATAATTCTAATTAATTATAACTCTAATCTAATTAAAATAAATGCAACTATCTAATCTAACTATTTCTAACCTATCCTACAGGAGCAATTCTAAAAGATGAATATAGTTTAAAATAATATTTTCGAAAACATAAATAGTTCAGGTCAGTCAACAATATGTTAAAACAATCATATTGTAGATATAATCACAAATAGTTGCAGATAAGATCTGTAACATCATCATTGTGCTCATTAGAAATCATAACAACATAAGTATATTAAATATTGAACAATATTGAACACATAGGTAGTTCATATGACAAACATTCAAGAATCTTAAATGACAAACACATATGTCGAGTAGTCCCACATACATTTGACAAAAACCATGATCTCAAAACACCTTATGATCTTTATATATCAAAAAACAATAGTATTATCAGTTTATACAATGGGAAAAAGTCCCTCCATCCAATGAGTTTTCTTTTATAAAATAAGAGAGACTCTTAAGTTCCCGTGATTGTTCATTTTTTCGGTTGCAACTTTTCATTTCATCTCCTTTTGTTTTGTCATCATACAATTGAAATTTATCCTACAAGTTTATTAATAATTATATGAACATTATGGATAGAACTTAAGAAAACTCTTAAAATTGTCAGATTAATGTTGTAGGAATCGTATGAGTCACATTTATTGAAAAAATCCTCAATTCTTGTCAGTTGCATCTGCTTATGTTCTTCAAATTTTTTGATCTTTTCGGTGTTCAAGCTAGTAAAAAATATCTTACTAACATCTTCTATACTATTCGGATAATCCACAGTTGGTGTCATTTCGTCGTCGACGTTTCAAATCCGAATCAGGATTCATCATCAGGACTAATCGTCGAGTTAGAGCTAGCTGATCGTCGTCAATTAATATTATAAATGCAAGACAATTTAAAGGTTATTTAATTTAGTCGGATGTCTTAATTTTGGAATATAATTTAATAAATGAGACTTAATATTAATTAATGAGATTTTGCAAATAATAGTTAGTAGGTATAAGTATAAAAACTAGGTTATACGAGGCTTTACATTATTTGTTTAGGGTTTTAGGTAATTTGTTAGGTTTTACTCTTACTTAGTTATTTAATAGTGTTGGTATATAAGTAGTGGTTTGCTTTTAATTATTTATTTGTTTTTAGGGTTTAGTTAATTAGGTTTTCCTTTAATTAATTATTTAGTAGTGTTAGTGTAAATGTAGAGGGGTTATTTGTGGTTTAGGATATTAATAACATATGATAACATATGTGTATAATATTGAGGATTACTCATTTAGGTTTTTATTTTATTTAAGCACTCGGTTTTAGTTATATCTAGTTAATAGAATTGATAGTGTTTTAATATAAGTTTGTAGTAATCATATCTAGTGAGGGTATTAGGGTTTGTAAAAGGATTTAAATTAGAATTTTTAAGTTAGTAGTGAATTCTAGGTTTCCTTACTCATTAAGATTTTTTTTATTTAAGCACTTATGTTTTAGTTGTAACTATTTAATAGAATTGATAGTGTTTTTAATAAAAGTTTGTAGGGTAATAATATCTAGTGAGGGTATTAGGGTTTGTAAAAGGATTAGGGTTTTAATTAATAAAGTGTATATTGACAAGTTTTAAATAAGAATTTTTATAGTAGTAGTAAGACTGGATAGACCCTGTCCAACCTTGATCTTAGCAAGGAAGAAATTAATATCCTAAAGAAAGGATTAGGGTTCTCCATTGCTCCAAAAACCATCCCAGTTGAAAACATAGTCTACAGCATAGAAGAAAACATTAAAAATCTCAATGAAGAAGATAAAGATGCCATTAGGCAAGACTGCGCCATGGTCCTCAGGAATGCAAAACTACCTAAAAATAACATCAGCAAAAAGGACCAAGAAGCCATTAAGAACCTAAGAAACAATGAAAACATTGTAATTCTAAAAGCTGATAAAGGAGGGGCTACAGTAGTCATGAACAAAATAGACTACAACACCAAAATGATGGAGCATCTCACCACGACTGGCAACTACAAGAAGCTAGACAACAACCCTATATCCATGGTCATCAAAGAAGTCAAGAAGGCCATTAAAGTCTCCAACCTCAACGAATGGATGAAAAAACGATTAACCCCAAGCTGCCAAATTACCCCTAGAATTTATGGACTCCCTAAGATCCACAAGGAAAGAACCCCGCTAAGACCAATCGTCAACACAATCGGTTCCCCAATCTATGAACTAGCCAGATACGTGGCAAGAATCCTAGGACCATTAGTCGGCAAAATAGACTCATACATCAAGGATTCAAGAGACTTTGTGGAACTCATAAAAGAGGAGAAAATTGATTCTAAGGATATGCTCATCAGCTTTGATGTAGTGTCACTTTTTACTAAGATCCCATTGAATGAGGCCAGTCAAGTCATAAAGGAGGTAGCAGACCCGAAAACAGCTAGACTAGCAGAAGTGTGTCTAAAATCAACTTTCTTCAGCTTCCAAGGAGAGTTTTTCGAACAAACAAGCAGAGTAGCCATGGGATCCCCTTTATTCCCCAATTGTAGCCAACCTCTACATGGAAAAATTTGAGAAATATGCCCTTGAAACATACCCCCTCAAACCATCCAGATGGAAAAGGTATGTGGATGATACCAACGTCAAGTGGCCTCATGGAAAAGAAGAACTGGACAAATTCTTTGAGCACCTCAATGGGATTTCTGAGAACATTAAATTCACCATGGAACTAGAATATAACAATAGCATACCCTTCCTAGATGTGCTTATAACTAGGAAACAAGATGGCACACTTGGGCACAAAGTTTTTAGGAAGAAAACTCACACAGATAGCTACCTTCACGCCGAATCCCACCACCACCCCTCCCAAAAAAAGGGGGTTCTCAACACCATGGCCACAAGGGAAATAATAATTTCTGACAAGGAACAACTCAAAGAAGAAATAGACCACTTAACTAAGGTCTTGAAGAACATTGGTTATAGAGATAGGGACATCAAAAAGGCAATAGATAAGAAAGAAAGGAGGACTCGTATACAGAATGATCAAACCTCAAACATTAAAGCCTTTCTTCCCTACATTCGAGGTGTCATAGACAAGATTGCCAAGGTTTTAAAAAGAAAATAAATTATGACCTCCTTCAAACCACTAATTACTATTAGACAAAGAATGAAGTCTGTAAAGGACCCTACACACAACCGACAAGAGAAAGGCATCTACAAAGTGTCCTGTTCATGTGGGAAATGTTACATTGGTGAAACTGGACGATCATTCCAGGTAAGGATTAAGGAACACGAAGCAGACATTAGAAAGGAATGTACCCACACCTCTGGCTTAGCAGAACACTCCCTCAAAACCAAACATCATGTTTGCCTTGAGGATACCAAGATACTAGCAAAAGAGGGTCACTACTACAAAAGACGCTTAAGAGAAGCTATAGAAATAATCAAGCACCCCAACAACATGAACAGAGACTGTGGCCTGGAGGTAAGTAGCTTTTGGCACCCATTAATCAACCAATTAAGGGAACATCATGGGACAAATCATGTATGACACCGACCTTTTCCTTTTCTTTCCCCGCTTGTTTTGGTTTGAAATTTGAATAGGTTTAGGGGTCTATCCAGTCTTACTACTACTATAAAAATTCTTATTTAAAACTTGTCACTATACACTTTATTAATTAAAACCCTAATCCTTTTACAAACCCTAATACACTCACTAGATATTATTACCCTACAAACTTTTATTAAAAACACTATCAATTCTATTAAATAGTTACAACTAAAACATAAGTGCTTAAATAAAAAAATCTTAATGAGTAAGGAAACCTAGAATTCACTACTAACTTAAAAATTCTAATTTAAATCCTTTTACAAACCCTAATACCCTCACTAGATATTATTACTACAAACTTATATTAAAACACTATCAATTCTATTAACTAGATATAACTAAAACTGAGTGCTTAAATAAAATAAAAACCTAAATGAGTAATCCTCAATATTATACACATATGTTATCATATGTTATTAATATCCTAAACCACAAATAACCCCTCTACATTTATACTAACACTACTAAATAATTAATTAAAGGAAAAGCTAATTAACTAAACCCTAAAAACAAATAAATAATTAAAAGCAAACCACTACTTATATACCAACACTATTAAATAACTAAGTAAGAGTAAAACCTAACAAATTACCTAAAACCCTAAACAAATAATGTAAAGCCTCGTAGAACCTAGTTTTTATACTGATACCTACTAACTATTATTCGCAAAATCTCATTAATTAATATTAAGTCTCATTTATTAAATTATATTCCGAAATTAAGACAACCGACTAAATTAAATAACCTTTAAATTGTCTTGCATTTATAATATTAATTGACGACGATCAACTAGCTCTAACTCGACGATTAGTCCTGATGATGAATCCTGATTCTGATTTGAAACGTCGACGATGAAATGACACCAATTGTGGATTATCCGAACAACACATGCGAAACTCCTCACCATAGAAACTTAAAAACAACAATATCTTCTATACTACTCCAACTTTCCAACGAGCCCTTTCTTTCTTGATTTGGTTTTTTGGATCATGAATTATGTCTACTTGAAGAATTTACACATCATCCCCCATCAAATTCGTGGCCTTCTTTTACCTAAATTGTTTGGGTGTATATTTTTTTGATATGTCTCTAATTTCTCTCCCAACATGTTCCCCTCTTTGATAACTTACTGATGTGTCCTTTCTTTCATGATTTGGCTTCCTGGATCACGAGTTATGGCTACTTGAAGTCGATGCTCAACAATCATTGATCTGCTCATGGGATTGATCTGGAGCGTTGATCTGATAGGCCTAAATAATTATCCCACATGCATTGTAGGAGGTGAGTGAACATGTTTTATATTGATTCCCCCCCATAGTAGTTTGTGTGAAGAGTTAGAATATGCATAGAACCATGGTCCCGCGTAGATATTTTGGTGCGAAATCCGAAGTAAAAATAAAATAATAAAAATAAATCAATAAATAAATACGTACACTAAAAGTCCAAAAATTAAAATTAATTAAAATAAATTAAAATAACCCAAATCTAGAAAATCATGCATCCCAAATAAAAAATAATAAAATAAGTGGGAATATAAATAAGCAGGAATAATAAAATAACAAAATTACATTATGGTCCCATAGGTATTACAAGATTGAAGCAATCATGTAGATAAATATGGGGTTTCCCAAGGCATGCTTGAGTTTTCCATCTATTTTAGGTGACCAACTGCACATGGTTTTAGTCTTAGACATGATATTCTCAAAGACTTGAAATAACATAAAAATCTAGTAATAAAGTGACTTGGAAACCTTGTTCTCGCAACTATAGTAAGAATAAACTTAGTTAAACAAGGAAGGAGATACTTTCTAGTATGTTATAGAATTTAGATTCCTTCCCATCGTACGTTACGACTACAAGCGAAGCAGTTTTTTTTTTTTTTTCTTCTAGGCAAGAAGGCAAAGACTACACAGTTAACCACACCTAGACATCGAACACACGCCCACCGATCAGGCGACCGACCACTAAGACTCTTCGCGCTAGTACAAGAGCAACATGGTGCAACATGTGGGAACCAAGGACATACAAGAATGACTACCCATCCTGACACAACAACCTCAAGGGCCAACAAACTAGAACCTTGATGGCGCGCCACCTTACACAGGAATGCGTTGCAACCCAGGCACCATCAACGAACTTACAAGTTAGACAACCCGCAACGAGGTAAGACCCTAGCTAAGTCATCATCGTCTCTATCCCAAAAATGCGCGCAATGATCCCCTTGTCAGGAATCATGTTGTCCTCATGCGATAGGCACGATGATAACCTTGGCGCTACAACCCTATCTAGACCAAGGACTCTAGCTGAAACCAACTGGCTAGGATCCAAGCTGCTAACAAGAGGACTTCACTACACACACCCTTGCGACAAGTTAGAGTTAATAATGCTAGCACTAAGTTATGAAAAAGTGTGCAAGTGCCTCATTTAGTGTGTCCATTTATTTTGGACTTGCAAGCTAATTCATCTCTAACCAATGGGATGATAAATGGAAGGCATGAAGGTGTTGATGAAACCAAATTTATAAATAGGATTATTATAAGTGAAACTAAATGATCCTTCCTTCTCTAGATTTTTATTTATTTTAGTCTTTGAAGTAAAAAGAAAAACTCAACCTAATTATTATGGCTAGAATTAATCCCCATTTATTAGTAGTTTATTAAAATCAACATCATCTCTCTCACTTCTCAAAAATCCTCTCTTTCTCCCTTCTCATCCATGACACATCTCATCGGTACAACATTATGAATTTTCCCACTATATATCAAAAATGATTTTTTTTATCAATCATAAAACTAAAACTGTATCAAATAATAAAACTGTATTATAAAATTTTTATTTTCACTATACATCAATAATAACGTTACTCCAAGGATTCGCATGATATTAGCTGAAGATAGGTATATATCAACCGATAAAAATTTTCCATGAATTGACATAACATTAGTCGGTGGAATCTTCATGAGGGATGTATCGCTCATCAATAATGATGAAATCTTTACCAATCAAACCTTTTTAAACTTAACATTTTTACAACCAATCAAATCCTTTAAAATTAATTTTTTTTTTTTTT
>JASDQU010106591.1:63866-79703 GCA_032191745.1 Picea mariana | reverse complement strand
AATAAAGTCTACAACTACTTTACATTTATTACAATAAATGCCTCCAACAAACAGATGAGAGAAACTGCTCATGATCTACGTTACAATCTTCAAACCATAAAAGAAAACATATATTTTCCAGATATTACATTAATGTTTTATCCTTTCAAATTCAAAACATTCTCAAAATCTGCACTGGTGCATATCTAGTTGTCCTTCCGCGTTTGCGCTTGCTTTGTTGGCGATGCTCTTGCATCATACTCCTCTGGCTGAAAAATTCATGGACTCCTGTTCATGAGCTCCTGCACCATCTGTCCATGTTTTTGTATCTCCACTTATCTTTCCCAACTGGCATCCTCAATCAGGTGTCCCTTCCACTTTACCAAATATTCAAAATATGTCCTTCTTCGAGTCTTGTTGCTACCTCTCTGATCAACGATATTTTCCATCTGCGGCTTTTCAACTACAGGAAGTTGTTTGACCCACTAAACTTCCTTTTGGTTCTCCTCTCCTCTCGCTTCATCTATTGTGTAAGGATACATATCCGCTACGTTGAATATGGGTAAAATGCCCACACCATCTAGAAATTCTATTTCATAAGTATTTTCCTCAAACTTTCTTATGATTTTACACGACCCTATCTTCTTCATATTTAGCTTATTATACGTTCCCCTTGGGAATATTTCCTTTCTTAGATGCACTAATATTAAGTCTCCCACTTCAAACTGAAGCTCTCTTCGGTGCTGATCTTCTCTATGATTATACTCCTTGTTAGAACACTACAACTGCTCTTTAATTTTATTGTGGATCTCTTGCATCTCTGCTGCAAAATCCTCTACTCCAACACTTCTGAACTCATGCTGCTCTAAGTCCCTCAACTCGGATACTCCTGTCGACTGCATTCCATACATTATTTGGAATGGGCTCTATCCTGTTCTTCGGTTAGGTGAGTCATTATATGCAAATTCCGCTTGCGACATAATCTGATCCCACTTACTGTGATGTTCAACTGCTATACTCCTAAACAAGTCCCCTAAACTTCGATTCACTACCTTAGTCTGTCCATCTATCTAAGGGTGTTACGTTGAGCTAAAAGATAAAATTGTCCCCAACTTCTTCCATAGTGTCCTCCAAAAATGACCAACAAATTTGGTATCTCGATCTGAAACAATGCTCTTGGGTAAGCCATGAAGTTGAACAACTTCCTTGAAAAACAAGTTTGCAATGTGTGTTGCATCATTGGTTTTCTGACATGGAATGAAATGTGCCAATTTGGAAAATATGTCGACTACCACAAATATGGAATCAAAACCTCTTTGTGTCCTTGGCATTCCTAACAAAAAATCCATGCTTACTGCGTCCCACAGCCTCTCTGGTACTGGAAATGATTGATACAATCTTGTATTTTGTCTTTTCCCCTTTGCCTGATGGAAAATTCTACATTTGTTTACAACCTTGTTCACATCCGCCATCATCCCTGGCCAATAATATAAACTGTTTAGTTGCACAAATGTTTTATCATGGCCGAAATGTCCAACCAATCCCCCACTATGTTTTTCCTTTAGAATATTCTCTCTCATAGAACTCTTCGGGATACACAACTATTTTCCTTTGAATAATAATCCATCATGGATCAAGTATTCAATCCATTGGATTCTTTCTCTCAGAAAAGGATTCTCACATGTTTCATATCCATCCCTGAAATCTGAATCATCTCTGTACATGTCCTTTAGGCTATCAAAACCTAAGGTCTTCACACAAAACTCTTGTAGAATCAAACATTTCCTGCTCAATGCATCAACAACCATGTTAGCAATTCCAAAAATGTGCTTTGTAACAAAATTAAAGTTCTTCATAAATTCCACCCATTTTGTATGTGTTTGGTTCAGTTTCTCCTGTCTGGTTATGAATTGTAAAGCATGGTTGTCACTGTACAAAATGAACTCCTTCAGAACCAAGTAGTGTCTCCATTTCTTCAACACTTGTATGATTGCATAAAAATATTTATCATACATGGAATATTTCATCTTGGCATCATTCAACTTATCACTGAAGTATGAAACTAGTCTATTGTCTTGACTTAAGACTGCTCCAATCGAAAACCCACTTGCGTCACATCTCACTTGAAATGTTTTAATAAAATATGGCAGAACCAAAACTGGTTGTCCAGTTATCTTCTCCTTCAAAAACTTGAAACTTTTCTCTGCTTCCT
The DNA here is from genome assembly GCA_032191745.1 of Picea mariana. Taxonomy (NCBI): domain Eukaryota; kingdom Viridiplantae; phylum Streptophyta; class Pinopsida; order Pinales; family Pinaceae; genus Picea; species Picea mariana. The sequence continues at coordinate 77,512 of JASDQU010106591.1, read as the reverse complement.
CTGTCCAATGAAAATATTTATGTCTTTTCTTGACTATGTCCATCATTGGTGCAGAAATTCCACTAAATTTTTTGATGAACTCCCTGTAAAAAATGGCTAATCAATGGAATCTTCTGACTTCAAAGATATTCCTTGGCAATGGCCATTCTTTTATTTCTTTTACCTTCTCAGGATCCATCTTCAACTCATTCTAAGAGATCATGAACCCCAAATAAACAAGCTCTTTCTTCATGAAAGATGACTTCTTTAGATTTATCAGCAAATTCTCTCATTGCAACCTCCTCATCACTAGGGTTGAATGTCTCAAATGTTCTTTCTCAGTCTTACTGAAGATCAGTATATCATCAAGATACACAATTACAAATTTTTCGATGAAATATTTCAAGACTTTGTTCATCAATATCATAAAAGTACTTGGCACATTCGTCAAACCAAACGACATGACAAGACATTCATACAACCCTTCATTCATCTTGAATGTTGTCTTCAATTCATCACCTTCCCTCATTCTAATTTGATGATATCCACTTTTCAAATCAATTTTTGAAAAAAACTTTGCTCCACTCAAGCAATCCATCAAGTCATCCATCCTTGGTAAAGAAAATCTATACCTGATGGTGATTTTGTTTATATCCCATGAGTCTGTACACATTCTCCACCCACCATCCTTCTTTGGACTTAACACTACTGGAACAATGCATGGACTCAAGATTTCTCTAATCAACCCTTTGTCCATTAAATCTTGGACTTGTTTCTTAACTTCTTAATTCTCTTGCGGCATCAATCTATACACTTCTTTGTTTGGTAAACTCGCTTCTGGTATAAGGTCAATATGATGGATTATACTTTTGATGGGTGGCAATCAACAAGGTAAATTGTTCACCACTATATCAGCAAATTCCTCCATCATTTCCCAAATTTCCTCTGGTAGATTGTCCATCGAAGTACTGGTCAAAATGAATCTAGGTTTTCTCACCACAACAAATTGCATGTCTTCTTCTTTCCCGACTTCATCCAGAAGTTCCTTCCCACTCATGAGAAGGATAGTGTTGGTTGTTTCTTCTTTCACCTTCTTGTCTTCGATTGGCAGCAACATATGTGTTCTTCCATTCTTCTCCAAGGTGTATGTGTTCTTTCTCCCATCATGAAAAAAATTTATGTCATATTTCCATGGTCTCCCCAACAAAATATGATAGACATCTATCGGAATAACATCACATAAAATCTCATCTTTGTAACCCCCTATCTTAAATTCAACTAAACATTGTTTAGTGACTATTACCTGATGTCCTTTTTGCAACCACGAAACCTTGTATGGGCTGAGATGTGAAACTATTTCCAATTCCAGCTTCTCCACCATCTCTGTGGATACTAGATTATATATACTTCCACTATCCACTATTAACTTTCATACCCTATCCTTGGTCTTGCAAGCAGTTCTAAACAAATTGTTTCTCTAGACTGGATTCTCTATCTCCTTCTCTAGTTTCAAGAGAATTTTCCTCATCACTAAGGATCTTTCGCCTTCTGCATCTTCTGCCTCAACATTTTGCCTTTGTGCTTCTGAAATGTGAGCTTCACCTCCTCGATCCCTTTTTCTGTTGGGACATTCAAAAGATTTGTGTCTGATATTTCCACAGATGAAACACTTTATTTCACCACCTCTACCTCTTCCTCTTCCTCTTGCTTGTGAAAACATCTTACTATTGGCATACTATCCTCCTTGTGAACTTCCTCCCATTTCTGGGTGGTTATGAGGTTTCTTTTCTTCATCCTTGGGATTTTGTATTCTGTCCTGGGAAATTGATTTGCCTTGACTTGGAATTCTACCTCTGCCCCTTTGACCTTGCTTTCGAGCCAATTTTACTTCTTCCTTTGAAGCAATTTGATAAGCATATACCACATTTCTGATTGTCACCATGCTCATCTCATATTGAATTTCATATCTCAAGCCATTCATGTATCTGGACACTTTTTCATCATCACTCTCATGACGACTTTCCCTGATGTTGAGTCTATAAAACTCCTCAGTGTATTCCTTCATTTTCATCCCCTTCTATCTCAAATTCTTCATTCTTCGAAACAAATTGATTTGGTAATCTCTGGGTATAAACTTGGCTTTCATATTTGCAATCATCCTATCCCATTTTTTGATTCTTTGTTTTCCCTTGCAATGCCTGTCATCCTGTAGTTCATCCCACCACAGTGATGCATGCACCTTAAATCTAGTGACAACAATTTTTACTTTCTTATCTTCTTCGATATCCTAATAGTTGAAGTATTTATCCAGAGCTCTAAACCAATCTAGTAGCTCCTCAACATCTAAGTTGCCTTCATACATCGGGATGTCCATTTTTTCTCTGGCCCTTATTCTTGCAAAAACTTTGAATAGACATTCCTCTGCAACATCTTCGGCTACAACTTCTTCTTCGGCTCCAGCGTCATTTTTTCTTTCGGCCTCACTAATATCTCTAGTATCAGCTGCTTGTCTCTGTGATTTCTCCATAGCATCTAATCAGGCACATAGTTCTCTCATTTCCCTTTCCACAGCTGGATCGAGAATGGGTCTATCTTGACATCTTCTTGGCCACATTATTTAAATATGTTCTCTGCGAATTTAAATCTCAACTTGGATTCTGTCTCCCTTCAACAAAAAACAATGATTGTAAGTTATGCTCTGATACCACCTGACGCAACACCCCTACCTCAGCAGGTTCTGCATGACCTCCCGGTCTTAGATCATTCTATTCCCTTGAGCCAGAATGGATCTTTAGTTCCCACAGGAACCTTCACACATGTAACCACACGTCCTTCTAGGGTTTACGCCTATGCAAACAATCACACGACATGAACCTCCACTCCACGTGACCAACCAACGTGACCACGAACTTTACCCGAAAATGTATTTCGGGTTTCGCACTTCGCGATTCCTGTTGTGAGTCCCTCTGACACCTTTGAATCCCGAAACCCTGAAATGGGATAATAGGTATTTAACTAGCTCCTCCCTTATGCTTCAACTGTGTGACCTCAGTCATGTCCTAGGGTCCACCTCCAAGCACGTCGGGATTTTGCGACTCGTGAGTTCACGATGCAATCTTTTCTCCCTTTCTTGAAGTGTAAACTCACGACTTCTTTGCTGTGGATCAACGGTCCAGATCCTTCTACGATCTGACAACCCATATCATGTCGAGATTTCATGAATCGGGATTTCGCGACTCTTGAAATCACGTCACAACTTTCTCCACACTCTCAAATTCTGAAATGTTGAACTTCAAAGCACTAGATCAATGAATCCCATTGATCCATATCTAACAGTGATGATTCCTCCCGATCTTGTGAGTGTTGTTAGACACTCAGACTTAACTTCTCTGCTGACCCACTCAATCTAATGGTCCATGGAGAATTGATAGTTCTCCATGGATCTCATGGTCCTGACCAAATAACTCGGTGCCTCCTCCTGAACTTGATTTCTATGAGGTGACTTCAACCCTCATCTTCCCTTCGAATGCTTCGAAGTATCTATCCCTCATGAGATTAGTTCCTACTGAAAACTCAAGAATTCCAATGGATTATGCCCGCACTCCTTGTGGCATTCAAGATAACCTTTGATTATCTGAACTCTTCTAGTCCTGCGCACTCCTTGCGACAATAGCTCTTCAACCACTCACTGGGTTGGAAATGTCTAAGACTCCAACTCTCCTGCGCACACCTTGCACGACTCTATGATATACTTTCACTCCTTCTGATATGAGAACAACAGTATCTCTCCTGAGCTTTTCTAAGTTAAAACTGATAATCTTGTCAACACACTCTTTTCGGACTTTCATTGCAATCCTTGCATGAATTCTCAGGACGAGAAACAATTGAAACTCATACTCTCCCTCTCACAAACTTCATACATTCAACACAAAATCATACATACAAACAAGATTGAAACAAATGCATAACAAAGCATATAAGAAAACTGTAAAACCACCATTCAATAGATGTAAACAGAATTCATAACACCATGAGTTTGGATCAAATATTTCTTATATTAATCCAAGTGCATCTGTACATGGGTTCTATAGCATCAACTATCTGCTTATACAATCTTCTACAATCTTTGTTCTCCTTTGCTCTTACTCTACAGCTCTTACAATTACAATGAGAATAATCTTACAATACAATACATACGAGGGAGCTTTCTAGATCTTTCCCTCCTACAACTCAAAACTATCAAATCGAAGTAAAGTCTACAACTACTTTACATTTATTACAATAAATGCCTCCAACAAATAGATGAGAGAAACCGCTCATGATCTGTGTTACAATCTTCAAACCATAAAAGAAAACATATCTTTTCTAGATATTACATTAATGTTTTATCCTTTCAAATTCAAAATGTTCTCAAAATGTGCACTGGTTCATATCCAGCTGTCGTTCCGCTTTTGTGATTTCTTTGCTGGAGAGGCTCCTGGATCAAGTAACCAAGGTGTAGTCAAATCCCTGGGGACACTGTCACAATTCACTGCGTCGGCCAGAGGCGGGATGTAGTTGGGAAGGATGGAAGGGATTAACTTCGCGTTTGCCAAATAATCTCGATGCTTGGTTCTTTTCTCATATGCAGTTTGTGATGGTCTATATCCACGAGCAGTCGAAGGGGAGGCTTGCACTCCTCTTGTCAATGAAGCTTGAACTCCTATGGACATCACTCTCTCTCCCATTATATTGATTAAAATTTCCTCTACTGACTTTTCCACAGCGCTGGGCCCGTCCAACATGCACACTCGAGATCAGGTATCTCAGGCCAAGGAACAATTTATCAATGCAATAGAATGGATTGCAAGGTCTCAATAAGCACAACATAGTAACAATGATTTCTCTCATTGGCTTGGATACAATTCGTGAAAGTGTGCTTGGTGCAATAGTCGGCGGGATAAGTAGACAACGATGTAACAAATCCTTCCAACAGATAAGAAGCCTTCATCAATGCAGTTCTATCCATTACGGTGCTGTCCCAATGGTCCAATGGTGAGATTTCTGATCATAATTGTTGTTCTAACCATTCAAGAACATCAATCTAATGGTTATAATGCCTCCAACAGTTATATCACTCCGCCATGGAGAAGTTCCAATATGAGTTTCTCTTATAGTCCGACGAAGTTCGAATTCTGGAGACCTTCCTTCTGCAAAGTCTTCTCTAGAACTTCTTGTAATTTCTCCAACTTTTCTTTCTTCTTGTTGAGATTTCTAGCCTTCTTCCCCGTGATCTGCATTACTGGGTGCCTCTTTCCATTCTGATGCTTATCTTCTCTTGGCATAATAACTTCACGTTGTTGATGATCTTTCATAAGGTTGAAGGGTAATACTTCTTCACTGTCTGGGGTAAGTGCTCTATTTTCTCGCGTTCTTTCAACTTCGACACCCAAGTTGTTGGTCTTCGACCTGTTCTCCTATTCTTCTATCAAGTGCGCTATTCTCCTAGTCATGAAATCTTTTCATGCTTGTTTTTTCTGTTGTAGAGATTCCTCTTCTTGTTTTCTTCGGATATGATCTTTCTCAATCCAGTTTTTTCCTAGTAAAATAGCAAATGGGGCACTTTTCTCAATAAATTTAACAACCTCAAATTCTTCTTCTGTCGAAGTGCCATGAGTACTCATAGATGTATGGGTAAGTCTTCCACATAGGGTTATCATCTTTCCTCTAAATAATCCTATTCCTCCCAATGAAGGAATCTTAGCAGGCTTTCCCAAAATTTCCCAAGTTCTTTCTGTCATAATATTCACCTGTGTTTCCTCATCCAGAACACAGTCTATGTCAAAGTCTCCTATTCTTGCTTCTATGCACTTTTTCTCTTTGAAGATCTATGATAAGTTGATATCTCTGTGGTCATTCAGGGTTTATTTTATTTGTAGTAATACAATCTCTGATTATTTCTGGGGTTCTTCCATAGTCTCAGTTTCTTGGCCTTTCTCAAAGTTTTCTTATCTCATATTCATTCTTTCAACCTTAGCAATCATAGTAGGGCAATCCAGAACTTCATGGTCCATAGATTTACAACAAAGACAACTAGGTCTTCTATCAGGGTAGTCCTTAGCAAGATAGCCCAACCTTTTGTAGCTATAACAAAGGGTTAATCCTTTCTTTCTCTTAAATGATTCCCAACCTTTCTTGTACTATGCACTAGGATCATGGTGGCTAACCTGCAAAAAAATCTTCCTAGAATTCTGCATCCATTTGTTAGTCCAAACATTCTTTCTATGCATAGGAATAACATATATTCCATTATTTCTATCAGATCTATTCATATCAAACCTTCTTTCTTCTAACTGTGCCCTAGTTTTCAGACTAGAACAAAATTTATCAAACATACCTAGATCCATACTTTCGAAAAAAACTTCCACTTATCTTAGCTTTATCAAAGCACAAAACTTTCAGATCTTTTTCTCTTCAATAAAAAAATTCCACTTTACCTTTATTAGGGCACAAAGCTTTCAGATATTACCTATTTTCTTTAGATCAAACTTCTTTTCTTAGCATAGAGATTTCACAAGTCAAGTAGAATATTGCACATTAAAGCAACATATCTATGCACAGAGATTTCTTTCTTTTCCTCAGTTCCCAAGAATCATAGTTTCAGTTCCCGACAACAGAAAAATTTGTTGGCACAGGGGTAGACCCAGGGTTCAACGCTTCATCAACACACCAACAAAACCCTAACTACTGACTCTTTCGGAAACACCTGCGAAGCATATGAAGTCTCACCCGAGGTAGAGGGAGGGGTGGCTGCAGGACTCCTATGTCTGCAACCTTAGCTGGGACACAAATATGTGATTACAGTAATCTAACAAATCACTTAGAAGTGGTCATTCATTAGTACTTAACCTTTTTTCACAGCGCAGATAAACCCTAATTACAACACAGCATAATATTCAACAAGATTCAATACATTCAAGCACTTAGCATAAAGAAATATATCAGATCTAGCATTCATTCACATCACTAAGCACTAAGCTATCATATCAAATTCTTCTAACATTCATAAATATAACAACACTAAGCATAAATCACATTAAAGGCACAAAGAAGAAATTGAAATGCATAAAGAAACCATAACACAGGATATACGTGGTTCACCCCCAGCTTGGGGCTATGTCCACCAACTATTATCTTCTTTATTATCTTCTTGTCAAGATTCTTACAGTCACATAGCATAAAAATCCTACTCTGCAGAGGACAGGAGATCTGCGCACACCTCGTCAGATCCTCCTTCCCCGAGCTAGGTTACAACACAAAGCCCTTACACAATCTCTTATAGTTACTTGCACTTAGCCTTGCAAGTCTCCATGGATCTAACGGTCAATGGTGAATCGATAGTTCTCCATAGATCTAACGATCCTGACCATATAACTCAGCGCCTCCTCCTGAAATTGATTTCTACGAGGTGACTTCAACCCCCATCTTCCCTTCGAATGCTTTGAAGTCTCTATCCCTCTTGAGATTATTTCCTACTGAAAACTCAAGGATTCCAAGGGATTTTTCCCACACTCCTTGTGGCATTCACAATAACCTTTGATTATCTGAAATCTTCCAGTCCCGTGCACTCCTTGTGACAATAGCTCTTCAACCACTCACTAGGTTGGAAAATTCTAAGACTCCAACTCGCCTGTGCACACCTTGTATGACTCTGTGATATACTTGCACTCTTGCTGATATGAGAACAACGGTATCTCTCTTGAGATTTTGTAAGGTAAAACTTATAATCTTTTCAAACCACTCTTTGTGTACTTTCATTGTAATCCTTGCAGGAATTCTCAGGATGAGAAACAATTGAAACTCATACTCTCCCTCTCACAGACTTCATACATTCAACATGAAATCATACATACAAACAATATTGAAACAAATGCATAACAAAGCATATAAGCAAACTGTAAAACCACCATTCAATAGATGTAAACAAAATTCATAACACCATGAGTTTGGATCAAATATTTCTTATATTAATCCAAGTGCATCTGTACATGGGTTCTATAGCATCAACTATTTGCTTATACAATCTTCTACAATCATTGTTCTCCTCTTCTCTTACTCTACAGCTCTTACAATTATAATGAGAATAATATTACAATACAATACATACGAAGGAGCTTTCTAGAGCTTTCCCTCCTACAACTCAAAACTATCAAATCGAAATAAAGTCTACAACTACTTTACATTTATTATAATAAATGCCTCCAACAAACAGATGAGAGAAATCGCTCATGATTTGCATTACAATCTTCAAACCATAAAATCAAACATATATTTTCTAGATATTACATTAATGTTTTATCCTTTCAAATTCAAAACGTTCTCAAAATGTGCACTGATGCATATCCGGCTGTCCTTTTTCTTTTGTGCTTTCTTTGCTGGTGATGCTCTTGCATCAAGTAACCAAGGTGTAGTCGAATCCCTGGGGACACTATCACAATTTACTGTGTCGAACATAGGCAAGATGTAGTCGGGCAGGATGGAAGGGATCAACTTCGTGTTTGCAAAATAATCTCGATGCTTGGTTCTTTTCTCATCTATAGCTCGTGATGGTCCAAATCTGCGAGCAGTTTAAGGGGAGGCTTTCACTTCTCTCATCGATGAAGATTGAAATCCTATGGACATCACTCTCTCTCCCATTAGATCGATTAAAATTTCCTCTAGTGACTTTTCCATAGCCCTGAGCATGTTCGACATGCACGCTCGAGATCAGGTATCTTAGGCTGAGGAACAATTTATCAATGTAATATAATGGATGGAAAGGTCTCAATAAGCACAACATAGTAACAATGAGTTCTCTCGTTGGCTCGAATATAATTCACGAACACGTGCTCGATGCAACAATCGGTGATATAAGTAGACAACGATGTAACAGATCTTTCCAACAGACAAGAAGCCTTCATCAATGCAGTTCTATCCGTTACACTGCGTTCCCAACGGTCCAATGGCGAGATTTCTAATCATAATTGTTGTTCTAACTATTTTGGAATGTCAATCTAATGGTTATAATGCCTCCAATGGTTATATCGCTCCACCGTGGAGAAGTTCCAATGTGAGTTTCTCTTATAGTCCGACAAAGTTCAACTTCTGGAGACCTTCCTTCTACAAAGTCTTCTCTAGAACTTCTTGTAATTTATCCAACTTTGCTTTCTTCTTGATGAGATTTCTAGCCTCCTTCCCTGTGATCTACGTTATTGGGTGTCTCTTTCCATTATGATTCTTATCTTCTCTTGGCATAATAACTTCGCGTTGTTGATGATATTTCATAAGGTTGAAGGGAAATACTTCTTCACTGTCTAGGGTAGGTGCTCTATTTTCTCACGTTCTTTCAACTTCGACACCCAAGTTGTTGGTCTTCGACCTGTTCTCTTGTTATTCTATCAATTGCGCTATTCTCCTAGTCATGAAATCTTTTAATGCTTGTTTTTTCTGTTGTAGAGATTCCTCTTCTTGTGTTCTTTGGATCTGATCTTTCTCAATCCAGGTTTTTCCTAGTAACATAGCAAATGGGGCATTGTTCTCAATAAATTTAACAACCTCAAATTCTTCTTCTGTCGAAGTTCCATGACCACTCATAAATGTATGGGTAAGTATTCCACGTAGGGTTATCAACTTTCCTCTAAATAATCCTATTCCTCCCAATGAAGGAATCTTAGCAGGCTTTCCTAAAATTTCCCAAGTTCTTTCTGTCATAATATTCACATGTGTTTCCTCATCTAGAACACAGTCTATGTCTAAGTCTCCTATTCTTGATTCTATGCACTTTTTCTCTTTGAAGATCTCTGATAAGTTGATATCTCTATGGTCATTCAGGGTTTCTTTCATTTTTAGTAATACAATATCCGATTCTTTCTGGGGTTATGCCATGGTCTTATTTTCTTGGCCTTTATCAAAGTTTGATTGTCTCATATTCATTCTTTCAACCTTAACAATCATAGTAGGGAAATCCAGAACTTCATGGTCCATAGATTTACAAAAAAGACAACTAGGTCTTCTATCAGGGCAATCCTTAGCAAGATGGCCTGGCCTTTTGCAGCTGTAACAAAGGGTTAATCCTCTCTTTCTCTTAAATTGTCCCCAGCCTTTATTGTACTGTGCACTAGGATCATGGTGGCTAACCTATAGAAAACTCTTCCTAGGATCCTACATCCATTTGTTAGTCCAAACATTCTTTCTATGCATAGAAATAACATATATTTCATTATTTCTATTAGATCTATTCATATCAAACCTTATTTCTTCTAACTATGCCCTAGTTTTCAGAATAGGAAATTTTTTATCAAACATACCTAGATCTATACTTTTGAAAAAAAAAACCACTTATATTACCTTTATCAAAGCACAAAACTTTCAGATCTTACCTCTTCGATAAAAAAAATTCACTTTACCTTTATCAGGGCACAAAGCTTTCATATCTTACCTCTTTTCTTAGCATAGATATTTCACAAGTCAATTAGAATACTGCGCACTAAAGAAACAGATCTACGCACAGAGATTTCTTTCTTTTCCTCAGTTCCCAACAATCACAGTTTCAGTTCCCGACAACAGACCCATTTGTTGGCACAGGGGCAGACCCAGGGTTCAACGCTTCATCCACGCACTGAAAAAACATGTGAAATGAAAGAGGAATTAGAGTGAGGCTTAGAACAATCAAACCTATACAACCGGGAGCTACGATCAACTTTTACAAAGGCAATCATGATGTCTGGATTATGTAGTTCTCTAATGACTACATCATTTGGAGAAAACTCTCTTGTTTTCCCATCATTAAAATGACATATCTAATAAATAGAAATTATATTGGTAGAGATGTCAGGGACAAGAAGAACACCATTGATGCACCCATCATCTAACGAAATTGTGCCTAATCCTAAAACATCAAGCTGCAAAGAGTCTCCAACTGTGATCTGTGAAATGTTACAGTCAGATGTGGAAGGCAACAACTCGTGAGAATGAGTCATATGGTGTGATGCACTAGAATCAAGTATCCAACTATCTAAAGACACATTTAAGGCTTGAGAATATAAAGTATGCCCTTTACCATATGGATAAGTTTTGGGCACTAAAATTTTGTGTCACTGCATGGCTTCATTCAGAGCTTCAAATTTTAACCAACATTTGGATTTGTCATGCCCAATTCCACCACAAAAACTAAAAGTTTCACTTGAAGTTTTTTTCCTTGACTTGGAGAAAGACTCACTAGACTTGGAATATGGAGAAAAATATTTCATTTTCTATTGAGGCATAGAGGGAGATCGCCATCTTGAGAATAATCCTTGTTTTGTTTATATTTTTATTTTTTCTTACCTTTGGTGGTATGATCCATCAAAGATTTATTCTTAGAGCCATAAAGAACATATAACTACATAGTATTAGACTCTTCCCTGGTAATATGCTCACATGAAATCTGAAAAGAGGGGTATGACTCTTCCTACTAAACCAACTCCAATTTCCAGAAAGGTCACACCTCCTACCCTGACTTAGATTCAATCTTCTACCTCTCAATCATAATATACATATAACACTTCTCAAGTTGGAAAGAGCTTGGTAAGCACTCCAACCATTCATCCCATGTAATACAATGCCATCAAAGACATGAAGAAGTCCAAATCTAATGTGTCCATGCATGACATCTGTACTTTACCAAAAAAAAGGGATTTAATCCTAAATACATTTAAATATCTTCCTATCTCACAATAGAAATCCACTGCTACTCTTAAGAATAAGCCCAAACCCACAAAGAAAAAACAGAAGAAGAAAACAACTCTTAAGGCCACCATCAATGCAACAAGATCTATAACTATGTGTATAATTGTTTGTTATATTTGGGAGCATCTCCTAATGTAATTCCTTAATGTTCATGTCGAATTTCCAAGCTTGCATAATGTGTCACACGTGGCGTAAACATGACTTTCTAAGTGTCGCAAGTGTCGCATGTGGTGCAAACGTCACATCCTAAGTGTAGCAAGCGTTGTAACTATCGCACCCAAACAGTTGCAAGTGTCATAACATGCCTCATACACTTTTGGTAAGTGTCACAACTCAATCGACACCATGAAAACACTTGTCACAACCCCTAAGTCATGTTGGAAGGAAAAGCCCCATTATTTGGCAATCAAAACATACTTTTTCACCTAGGATTTTTACCATTTTGGGCATTTAAGAATACTGGAGCTCCCCTGCCCATGCTTGGGGAACATCAATTCTCCCTATTCCATGATAAGGGGGTGACATGGAACCCTATATTCATCTTTAAGGGAGCACCATTATTGGTTGGAGGAAATCATGGTGAATCCCACCTTCTAAGGGACAACTCTGAAAAGATGGGGTTTGTTTGGCTCGAGTCCTACTCGATGGTTGTATCTAAGGAAATAATCATAACCTATGGAGCCATGTCCTCAACCAATTCCAAAAATAGTCAAGGTGGTTGAGCCTCTCAAAGGCTTTAAATTGGAGGCATCTCCATGGTGAAAAAGGGGGAGAGAAATCAATGAAGCATCATTATTTTAATCTTGATTCATTTGTGCAAGGGTTGGACAAGGAGAACTTGGAGAGGTCGTTGCATCATCAATCATGGTCTGCAAGTATCTTCTTATTGGTTCTCATTCAATATATACTTGGTCTATTTCCTTCAAGTTTATGTCTTGTTACATTTTCTTGTCTAATATTGCTCTAATATTCGTAGATAAAATTGTCTTATATAATCAAGTAGAGTAGGAGATAGTTGTTTCCCTTTGTTGTCCATTTCATATCTCAGTTTGCACCAAGGAGTTTGAAGATCATGATAAGGGATTGGAAGCAGCGAGGACAAACATCGAAAAAGGTACATCATATCCTTTCTCTCCTTCTCAATTTGATTTTTATATATGAGTTTAAAGGGATGTTAGTGTCCACTTGTACTCTTTATGTCCTAGTATAGGGGTCTAGAAATCCAAGGGACGTTTCATCTGCCTAATGGGGGAACATTCCATTATAGAAAAATGGCAACTCGATTGGGGAATGACTTTGACTATTCTTCCCTTGGTTTGTCTAAATCCTTTCTCCATATTTAGATCTTGTTTTATGTTTAACTTTGAAGTAATTCCTCTTCCCTCTTCTTTATTGGAAGCTTGACAAAACCATTGTTTAAGTTTTAATGAGTTTTTAGCATTTTCATCATTTTTTTCAACTTTTCCAGAACTTTCCCTTCTCTGAAGTGAGTACTAGGGCTCCAATGTTATATTGGAACTGCCCCAGATCCCTATAGGGAGCACGACAACGCTTTGTATCCTTGAAAGAATGAGTGCCACCCTCTCCTTTTTGTGAGAATATTAAGGTTTTTCCAAGTTTTTCTCATTCTGTTGATCAAAGACTTTAACCTAGGCGTCCTCAATTTTTTTTTTTGGCTTTGTTTGATTCAAGGAACTATTATTCATCTTTGTTGATCTTGCAAACTCCTTCTAGATTACGAGATTGATTTATTTTACCTTTCATTGGTTTATTCCTTGTTTTACAAGATCATCAGTTATATGATTGATTGGAAGAGTCTACAAGGGTTTATTGGTCATTGAGTTCCTTATAAGTCTTGCTTTGATTGAATCAATTGAAACGTGATTGTTTACCACAACCTATATTTGATATTGTTTCTTGCT
>JASDQU010106591.1:45167-63140 GCA_032191745.1 Picea mariana | reverse complement strand
TATCTCATCTTCGTGATTTGAATCACTAACATTATCTCCATCCATATCATCATTAATAACTTGATCAACAGCTTCAATATTCTGATCTCGAAGTTCATCTCCATGTAAAGTAGTATTTCTGCTAGTACTTGGCAAATAACTCTCTGGAGGTCGACACTTTGGGGGCATCGTCTACATATTTAAAAACAACATAGAAAAGTTAGTGAGTAGAGAAAATATAAAAATCCTGATAAGAAATATTACTAAAATTCATGACATACTGATTATTACAGAGAATACATTAAATATTGAATCCTCTTACCAAGGGACGATATTCATAACCCCCTTCGGCGTGCCCCTTCTCCCTACAATGTTTTTGGTCTGTTGTTATTAAAAGTCTTCTATTTTGCAAGCCTCTGCAATCATAGCAAGGGCAATAACATTTTCCATCACCCCTCGCCTCTAATGCCGCTCTTAACCGAGCAAGGTTCCTATCATTTTCGTTCATTGTGACAAATCCTTGTCCTGACAAGTAATTGTCTTACCTACACCATACCAAACATTAAGTTGTCAATTTTTTATATTTTGGCTACTCCTTTCAAGTATGATATGTTTATTTACAGTGACCTAAATCTTTATAATAAGTTCAACATCTTTATAATAAGGTGATCATATGTGTAGAGGATCAACATCATGACGACATATATAACATTTTTATAATAAGGTCATATGTGTACAAATGTTTTCTTTATATAATAACGACATATACACCTAACATAAGTTTAGGGTTAGTGTTTATTTATCTTATTAGTCCTTGCTAAAGTAGGGAATATAACAATCAATTACTATCATTTCATCGATTAGGGTTGAGTTTCAAGAGCAATTCCATATCTTTATCAATGAAAAGAGAGAGAGATTATAGCTACAATTGAAGGGAAAAAGATATGTGGATTCCATAAACCTAGAATATTATGGAATCCACATACCCTTTTCCATAGAATATACCAACTAGATCCCAAAATCAAACACATGAAATATGGTACACACATATTATATTATCAAGGAAAAAACAAGCTAAATGCAATTTGGACATTTGAAAAAAAAATTACAAGTTAAATGAGTACATCAATAAAAAATAACATACTGACCTTGCAAGTTCAAAATCTAAGCTATGTAGATCGAGAATTAGATTTGTTCAACCGGTGGGTGACGGAAAAAATAAACAGCTCAAACAAAAGCCAAGAATAGTGTCACAACTATAGCAATTGTGTCGCAAAGTCTCTTAAAGTCATGTATATATAGATAAAATAGTCAACTAGTCGTTATCACTGACCAATGAGATAGGTAAAATTTTCATCGCTATTGCCACAAAAGATCGTCGCTATAGTGACAAACATACCGACTTGGTTAAATTAATATTTTTGTCGATATTGTGATGAACATGCGTGGAAATATCCATGAAAATCCCACCCTCTTTAAAAAAATGATGAAACTAGTGGAAGTGTGGAAAATTTTCATGGAATAATCTGCCCATATGTAGTAGTGTGTCACTTCTCCTCCCGAGATTAGACATCCTCCTGAATTGGAATAATTTCTAAGTGTCAAAGGCCTCGACCTTTTATCCGTCTAAGAACTTGAGTATGCTATCTCTCTTGAGCTTTGGCAATGAGTTAACCTTGTCCCTGGTGCACACCTACGCACTGCGTGCGACTCTACGCTAATCCTCTTGAGCTTACGTTGTTCCTGTTTTTCCATCGCTGCACACTCTGATCTTGCCATCAATGACAAGTACACTCTGCCTGTAAACATGCCAACATGCCTTTCTTCTATTGATCTTCTTTTCCATTGTTCTCTTCCTTATCTACTTCGTCATCACCTCCTCCTCCAGGTGATTTTGAGGCAGTTTCTTCTGATGCACTGTTCAGTTGCTGGAATTCTTTTGTCTTCTTCCTTCTGCTAGTTCCAGGTGTATCATACCCTTCACAAGTGATCATCGAGATTCTGATTAGTTCAGGATTAGATAGTTCTGCGGGGTCAACAGGGATAAGGATCTCTACATGCCACTCCTTAGTGATTTCTTCTAGGTCCTCCTCTGTGAGTTTGTAATAACTCTATAGTACTTCTTTGTGTTCATATTCATGCACAGTGATATAGATAAAATGTCTGTCTCTGTGGAACTTCACAAATGTCTTGAACCTGTGCAGAGTGTTCGGTGTTATATGAGGGATGGCCTCGATATCCCTCTTTAATTGTAGGTAGTAGGAGTGGAACACTATGTTTATTTCCATTTTTTACCCATATCACTTGAATACCATAGCGAAGTGAACCTCACGGCTAAGGTTTTATATGGCTCTAGTTTGGGGAAGGTCACACCCTCCGGCATCTCCTAAGATATGAACGCGATGAGGATCAACAACCAACTAAAATGGAACTCATAGCCTTGATCCTGATCTTCGCGACAGTATTGTTCTAACTGGTTCACTAAGTACTTTGCCCAATTCATCTGTAGCCCCTCCATGCATTTCCCCATAAAGTTAACAACAAATCATGTGTCCTACGTGGGTCTGTTCTTTCGGACTAGCTTTCCAACAATCAACTGGAAAGTAAGGCGCACTGCACCATTTTGGATGGAGGCTACCTTTTATCCTCACTTCCCCTTTTCCACATCATCATATGTATCCTTAATATTCTACGCCAGGGCATGGTCTTCAACCTTCCCTCAGTAAAAATCTTGCGGGTCTAGTCCCTGCCTGCTCAATCTGGTGATCCGATGGATCAGCACCAGATCAATGGTGATGCGTTTGTCTAGCCACAAATAACCACCCTGGAAGCTCGAAAGTAAGAGCTTAAGGCATGTGTTAACCTCCTAGTGCCTTTCAAAATGGGGTATTTTCATCACGTTCAGGATGGTGGACTACACGATGCCCATACTCCATGGTTGGGGGATTATCCTTGACTTCTTCCCCTTCGTCCTAGCCAAATACCTATGAGGAGTGAGCATGTTGAAGTTCTTGTGATCCCCTAGGTTAAAGTCGTTTATATTTAGTGTCATTATCTTATCCGGCTGAGGCTTGCTTGTGTGTATCCCCTTCGAGAGGTACGCAGTAATGACGCAACACCCCTACCTCAGCAGGTTCTGCATGGCCTCTCAATCTTATATCGTTCTATTCCCTTGAGCTAGAATGGCTCTTTAGTTCCCACAAGAACCTTCACACATGTAACCACAGGTCCTTCTAGGGTTTACATGAACCTCAACTCCACGTGACCAACAGATGTGACCACGAACTTTAACCGAAAAGGTATTTCGGGTTTCGTGACTTTGTGATTCCTGTTGTGAGTCCCTCTGACTCCTTTTAATCCAGAAACCCCGAAATGGGCTAATGGGTCTTTAACTAGCTCCTCCCTTATGCTTCAACCATGTGACCTCAGTCACGTCCCAGGGTCCACCTCTGAGCATGTCGGGATTTCGCGACTCATGAGTTCACGATGCAACCTTTTCTCCCTCTCACGAAGTCTGAACTCGTGACTTATTCATTACAGATTAATGATCCAGATCCTTCTACGATCTTATGGCCCAGATTCCATCGGGTTTTTGTGAATTGGGATTTCGCGACTCTTGGCTTCATGTCACAACTTTCTCCACACTCCCGAATTCTGAAATGATGAACTTAAAAGCACTAGATCAATGACTCTCATTGATCTAGATATAACGTTGATGATTCCTCATGAGCTTGCGAGTGTTGTTAGTCACTCAGCCTTAAATTCTTTGCTGACCCACTGGATCTAATGTTCCTTGGCAAATCGATAGTTCTCCCTTTGATAATTTCAACCGTCCGTTCAAGTTCTTGATGCTCTTGACCAAATAACTTGACGCTTCCTTATGAACTTGATTTCTATGAGGTGACTTCAACCCTCATCTTCCCTTCAAACGATTTGAAGTCTCTATCCCTCTTGAGCTTAGTTCCTAATGCAAACTCAAGGATTCCAAGGGATTCTTCCCGCACTCCTTGTGGCATTCAAAATAACCTATGATTATTTGAACTCTTCCATTCCTGCGAACTCCTTGTGACAGTAGATCTTCAACCACTCACTAGATTGGAAAAGTCTAAGACTCCAAGTCGCCTGTGCACACCTTACACAACTATGTGCTATACTTGCACTCCTGTTGATATGAGAACAACAGTATCTCTCATGATATTTTATGAGGTAAAACTCATAATATTGTCAACGCACTCTTTGCAAACTTTCACTGCAATCCTTGCAAGAATTCTCAGGACGTGAAAGAATTGAAACTCATACTCATACGAGGGAGCTTTCTAGAGTTTTCCCTCCTACAACTCAAAACTATCAAATCGAAATAAAGTCTACAACTACTTTACATTTATTACAATAAATGCCTCCAACAAACAGATGAGAGAAACTGCTCATGATCTACGTTACAATCTTCAAACCATAAAAGAAAACATATATTTTCCAGATATTACATTAATGTTTTATCCTTTCAAATTCAAAACATTCTCAAAATCTGCACAGGTGCATATCTAGCTGTCCTTCCGTGTTTGCGCTTGCTTTGCTTGCGATGCTCCTACATCATACTCCTCTGGCTGAAAAATTCATGGACTCCTGTTCATGAGCTCCTGCACCATCTGTCCATGTTTTTGTATCTCCACTTCTCTTTCCCAACTGGCATCCTCAATCAGGTGTCCCTTCCACTTTACCAAATATTCAAAATATGTCCTTCTCCGAGTCTTCTTGCTACCTTTCTGATCAACGATATTTTCCATCTGCGGCTTTTCAACTACAGGAAGTTGTTTGACCCAATGAACTTCCTTTTGGTTCTCCTCTCCTCTCACTTCATCTATTGTGTAAGGATACATATCCGCTATGTTGAATATGGGTGAAATGCCCACACCATCTAGAAATTCTATTTCATAAGTATTTGCCTCAAACTTTCTTATGATTTTACACGACCCTATCTTCTTCATATTTAGCTTATTATACGTTCCCTTTGGGAATATTTCCTTTCTTATATGCACTAATATAAAGTCTCCCACTTCGAACTGAAGCTCTCTTCGGTGCTGATCTTCTCTATGATTATACTCCTGGTTAGAACACTACAACTTCTCTTTAATCTTATTGTGGATCTCTTGCATCTCTGTTGCAAAATCCTCTACTCCAACACTTCTGAACTCATGCTGCTCTAAGTCCCTCAACTCGGATACTCCTCTCGACTGCATTCCATACATTATTTGGAATGGGCTCTATCCTGTTCTTCGGTTAGGTGAGTCATTATATGAAAATTCCGCTTGCGACATAATCTGATCCCACTTACTGTGATGTTCAACTGCTATACTCCTAAACAAGTCCCCTAAACTTCGATTCACTACCTTAGTCTGTCCATCTGTCTAAGGGTGTTATGTTGAGCTAAAAGATAAAATTGTCCCCAACTTCTTCCATAGTGTCCTCCAAAAATGACCAACAAATTTGGTATCTCGATCTGAAACAATGCTCTTGGGTAAGCCATGAAGTTGAACAACTTCCTTGAAAAACAGGTTTGCAATGTGTGTTGCATCATTGGTTTTCTGACATGGAATGAAATGTGCCAATTTGGAAAATATGTCGACTACCACAAATATGGAATCACAGCCTCTTTGTGTCCTTGGCATTCCTAACAAAAAATTCATGCTTACTGCGTCCCACGACCTCTCTGGTATTGGCAATGATTGATACAATCCTGTATTTTGTCTTTTCCCCTTTGCGTGATGGAAAATTCTACATTTGTTTACAACCTTGTTCACATCCGCCATCATCCTTGGCCAATAATATAAACTGTTTAGTTGCACAAATGTTTTATCATGGCCGAAATGTCCAGCCAATCCCCCACTATGTTTTTCCTTTAGAATATTCTCTCTCATAAAACTCTTCGGGATACACAACTTTTTTTCTTTGAATAATAATCCATCATGGATCAAGTATTCAATCCATTGGATTCTGTCTCTCAGAAAAGGATTCTCACATGTTTCATATGCATCCTTGAAATCTGAATCATCTCTGTACATGTCCTTTAGGCTATCAAAACCTAAGGTCTTCACACAAAACTCTTGTAGAATCAAACATTTCTTGCTCAATGCATCAACAACCTTGTTAGCAATTCCAAAAATGTGCTTTATAACAAAATTAAAGTTCTTCATAAATTCCACCCATTTTGTATGTGTTTGGTTCAGTTTCTCCTGTCTGGTTATGAATTGTAAAGCATGGTTGTCACTGTACAAAACGAACTCCTTCAGAACCAAGTAGTGTCTCCATTTCTTCAACACTTGTATGATTGCATAAAAATCTTTATCATACATGGAATATTTCATCTTGGCATCATTCAGCTTATCACTGAAGTATGAAACTAGTCTATTGTCTTGACTTAAGACTACTCCAATTGAAAATCCACTTGCGTCACATCTCACTTGAAATGTTTTAATAAAATATGGCAGAACCAAAACTAGTTGTCCAGTTATCTTCTCCTTCAAAAACTTGAAACTTTTCTCTGCTTCCTCTGTCCAATGAAAATATTTATGTCTTTTCTTGACTATGTCCATCATTGGTGCAGAAATTCCACGAAATTTTTTGATGAACTCCCTATAAAAACTGGCTAATCAATGGAATCTTCTGACTTCAAAGATATTCCTTGGTGATGGCCATTATTTTATTTCTTTTACCTTCTCAGGATCCATCTTCAACTCATTCTAAGAGATCATGAACCCCAAATAAACAAGCTCTTTCTTCATGAAAGATGACTTCTTCATATTTATCAGCAAATTCTCTCATTGCAACCTCCTCATCACTAGGGTTGAATGTCTCAAATGTTCTTTCTCAGTGTTACTGAAGATCAGTATATCATCAAGATACACAATTACAAATTTTTCGATGAAATATTTCAAGACTTCGTTCATCAATCTCATAAAAGTACTTGGCACATTCATCAAACCAAACGACATGACAAGACATTCATACAACCCTTCATTCTTCTTGAATGTTGTCTTCCATTCATCACCTTCCCTCATTCTAATTTGATGATATCCACTTTTCAAATGAATTTTTGAAAAAAACTTTGCTCCACTCAAGCAATCCATCAAGTCATCCATCCTTGGTAAAGAAAATCTATACCTGATGGTGATTTTGTTTATAGCCCATGAGTTTGTACACATTCTCCACCCGCCATACTTATTTGGACTTAACACTACTGGAACAATGCATGGACTCAAGATTTCTCTAATCAACCCTTTGTCCATCAAATCTTGGACTTGTTTCTTAACTTCTTAATTCTCCTGCAGCGTCAATCTATACACTTCTTTGTTTGGTAAACTCACTCCTGGTATAAGGTCAATATGATGGATTATACTTTTGATGGGTGGCAATGAACAAGGTAAATTGTTCACCACTATATCATCAAATTCCTCCATCATTTCCCAAATTTCCTCTGGTAGATCGTCCATCGAAGTACTGGTCAAAATGAATCTAGGTTTTCTCACCACAACAAATTGCATGTCTTCTTCTTCCCGACTTCATCTAGAAGTTCCTTCCCACTCATGAGAAGGATAGTGTTGCTTGTTTCTTCTTTCACCTTCCTGTCTTCGATTGGCAACAACATATGTGTTCTTCCATTCTTATCCAAGGTGTATGTGTTCTTTCTCCCATCATGAAAAACATTTATGTCATATTTCCATGGTATCCCCAACAAAATATGATAGACATCCATGCGAATAACATCACATAAAATATCATCTTTGTAACCCCCTATCTTAAATTCAACTAAACATTGTTTAGTGACTATTACTTGATGTCCTTTTTGCAACCACGAAACCTTGTATGGGTTGAGATGTGAAACTATTTCCAATTCCAGCCTCTCCACCATCTCTGTGGATACTAGATTATATATACTTTCACTATCCACTATTAACTTGCATACCCTATCCTTGGTCTTGCAAGCAGTTCTAAACAAATTGTTTCTCTAGACTAGATTCTCTATCTCCTTCTCTGGTTTCAAGAGAATTTTCCTCATCACTAAGGATCTTCCGCCTTCTGCATATTTTTCCTCAATATTTTTCCTTTGCACTTATAAAATGTGAGATTCACCTCCTCGATCCCTTTTTCTGTCAGGACATTCAAAATATTTGTGTCTGATCTTTCCACAGATGAAACACTTTATTTCACCACCTCTACCTCTTCCTCTTCCTCTTGCTCGTGAAAACGTCTTACTATTGGCATACTATCCTCCTTGTGAACTTCCTCCCCTTTCTGGGTGGTTATGAGGTTTCTTTTCTTCATCCTTGGGAATTTGTACTCTGTCCTGGGAAATTGATTTGCCTTGACTTGGAATTCTACCTCTGCCCCTTTGACCTTGCTTTCGAGCCAATTTTACTTCTGCCTTTGAAGCAATTTGATAAGCATATACCATATTTCTGATTGTCACCATGCTCATCTCATATTGAATTTCATATCTCAAGCCATTCATGTATCTGGACACTTTTTTATCATCACTCTCATGACGACTTTCCCTAATGTTGAGTCTATAAAACTCCTCAGTGTATTCCTTCATTTTCATCCCCTTCTATCTCAAATTCTTCATTCTTCGAAACAAATTGATTTGGTAATCTCTGGGTATAAACTTGGCTTTCATATTTGCGACCATCCTATCCCATTTTTTGATTCTCTATTTTCCCTTGCAATGCCTTTCATCCTGCAGTTCATCCCACCACAGTGATGCATGCACCTTAAATCTAGTGACAACATGTTTTACTTTCTTATCTTCTTCGATATCCTCATAGTTGAAGTATTTATCCAGAGCTCTAAACCAATCTAGTAGCTCCTCAACATCTAAGTTTCCTTCATACATCGGGATGTCCATTTTTTCTCTGGCCCTTATTCTTACAAAAACTTTGAATAGACGTTCCTCTGCAACATCTTCGGCTACAACTTCTTTTTTGGCTCCAGCGTCATTTTTTCTTTTGGCCTCACTGATATTTCCAGTATCAGCTGCTTGTCTCTGTGATGTCTCCATAGCATCTAATCAGGCACATAGTTCTCTCATTTCCCTTTCCACGGCTGGATCGAGAATGGGTCTATCTTGACATCTTCTTGGCCACATTATTTAAATATGTTCCTTGCGAATTTAAATCTCAACTTGGCTTATGTCTCCCTTCAACAAAAAACAATGATTGTAAGTTATGCTCTGATACCACCTGACGCAACACCCCTACCTCAACAGGTTCTGCATGACCTCCCGGTCTTAGATCGTTCTATTCCCTTGAGCTAAGATGGATCTTTAGTTCCCACAGGAACCTTCACACATGTAACCACACATCTTTCTAGGGTTTACACCTATGCAAACAAGCACACGACATGAACCTCCACTCCACGTGACCAACCGATGTGACCACGAACTTTACCTGAAAAGGTATTTTGGGTTTCGCACTTAGCGATTCCTGTTGTGAGTCCCTCTAAAACCTTTGACTCCCGAAACCCTGAAATGGGATAACAGGTCTTTAACTAGCTCCTCCCTTATGCTTCAACTGTGTGACCTCAGTCATGTCCTAGGGTCCACCTCCAAGCACGTCGGGATTTTGCGACTCGTGAGTTCACGATGCAGCCTTTTCTCCCTTTCTTGAAGTCTAAACTCGCGACTTCTTTGCTGCAGATCAATGGTCCAGATCCTTCTATGATCTGACGACCCATATCATGTCGAGATTTCATGAATCGAGATTTCGCAACTCTTGAAATCACATCACAACTTTCTCCACACTCCCGAATTTCAAAATGTCGAATTTCAAAGCACTAGATCAATGAATCCCATTGATCCATATCTAACAGTGATGATTCCTCCTGATCTTGTGAGTGTTGTTAGACACTCAGCCTTAACTTCTCTGCTGACCCACTCAATCTAATGGTCCATGGAGAATTGATAGTTCTCCATGGATCTCACGGTCCTGACCAAATAACTCGGTGCCTCCTCCTGAACTTGATTTCTATGAGGTGAATTCAACCCTTATCCTCCCTTCGAATGCTTCGAAGTCTCTATCCCTCATGAGATTAGTTCCTACTGAAAAATCAAGAATTCCAAGGGATTATGCCCGCACTCCTTGTGGCATTCAAGATAACCTCTGATTATCTGAACTCTTCTAGTCCTGCGCACTCCTTGCGACAATAGATCTTCAACCACTCACTAGGTTGGAAATGTCTAAGACTCCAACTCTCCTGTGCACACCTTGCACGACTCTATGATATACTTTCACTCCTTCTGATATGAGAACAACGGTATCTCTCCTGAGATTTTCTAAGGTAAAACTCATAATCTTGTCAACGCACTCTTTTCGGACTTTCATTGCAATCCTTGCATGAATTCCCAGGACGAGAAACAATTGAAACTCATACTCTCCCTCTCACAGACTTCATACATTCAACACGAAATCATACATACAAACAAGATTGAAACAAATGCATAACAAAGCATATAAGCAAACTGTAAAACCACCATTCAATAGATGTAAACAGAATTCATAACACCATGAGTTTGGATCAAATATTTCTTATATTAATCCAAGTGCATCTGTACATGGGTTCTATAGCATCAACTATCTTCTTATACAATCTTCTACAATCTTTGTTCTCCTCTACTCTTACTCTACAGCTCTTACAATTACAATGAGAATAATATTACATTACAATACATACGAGAGAGCTTTCTAGATCTTTCCCTCCTACAACTCAAAACTATCAAATCAAAGTAAAGTCTACAACTACTTTCATTTATTACAATAAATGCCTCCAACAAATAGATGAGAGAAACCGCTCATGATCTGTGTTACAATCTTCAAACCATAAAAGAAAACATATCTTTTCCAGATATTACATTAATGTTTTATCCTTTCAAATTCAAAATGTTCTCAAAATGTGCACTGGTTCATATCCAGCTGTCGTTCCGCTTTTATGATTTCTTTGTTGGAGAGGCTCCTGGATCAAGTAACCATGGTGTAGTCGAATCCATGGGGACACTGTCACAATTCACTGCGTCGGCCAGAGGCGGAATGTAGTTGGGAAGGATGGAAGGGATTAACTTCGCGTTTGCCAAATAATCTCGATGCTTGGTTCTTTTCTCATATGCAGTTTGTGATGGTCCGTATCCACAAGCAGTCGAAGGGAAGGCTTGCACTCCTCTTGTCAATGAAGCTTGAACTCCTATGGACATCACTCTCTCTCCCACTATATTGATTAAAATTTCCTCTACTGACTTTTCCATAGCACTGGGCCCGTCCAACATGCACGCTAGAGATCAGGTATCTCAGGCTGAGGAACAATTTATCAATGCAATAGAATGGATTGCAAGGTCTCAATAAGCACAACATAGTAACAATGAGTTCTCTTGTTGGCTTGGATACAATTTGTGAAAGTGTGCTCAGTGCAACAGTCAGTGGGATAAGTAGACAACGATGTAACAAATCCTTCCAACAGACAAGAAGCCTTCATCAATGCAGTTCTATCCATTACGGTGTTGTCCCAATGGTCCAATGGTGAGATTTCTGATCATAATTGTTGTTCTAACCATTTAGGAACGTCAATCTAATGGTTATAATGCCTCCAATAGTTATATCACTCCGCCATGAAGAAGTTCCAATATGAGTTTCTCTTATAGTCCGACGAAGTTCGAATTCTGGAGACCTTCCTTCTGCAAAGTCTTCTCTAGAACTTCTTGTAATTTCTCCAACTTTTCTTTCTTCTTGTTGAGCTTTCTAGCCTTATTCCCCATGATCTGCATTACTGGGTGCCTCTTTCCATTCTGATGCTTATCTTCTCTTGGCATAATAACTTCACGTTGTTGATTATCTTTCATAAGGTTGAAGGGTAATACTTCTTCACTGTCTGGGGTAAGTGCTCTATTTTCTCGCGTTCTTTCAACTTCGACACCCATGTCGTTGGTCTTCGACCTGTTCTCCTATTCTTCTATCAAGTGCGCTATTCTCCTAGTCATGAAATCTTTTCATGCTTGTTTTTTCTGTTGTAGAGATTCCTCTTCTTGTTTTCTTCGGATATGATCTTTCTCAATCCAGGTTTTTCCTAGTAAAATAGCAAATGGGGCACTTTTCTCAATAAATTTAACAACCTCAAATTCTTCTTCTGTTGAAGTGCCATGAGTACTCATAGATGTATGGGTAAGTCTTCCACATAGGGTTATCATCTTTCCTCTAAATATTCCTATTCCTCCCAATGAAGGAATCTTAGCAGGCTTTCCCAAAATTTCCCAAGTTCTTTCTGTCATAATATTCACCTGTGTTTCCTCATCCAGAACACAGTCTATGTCAAAGTCTCCTATTCTTGCTTCTATGCACTTTTTCTCTTTGAAGATCTATGATAAGTTGATATCTCTGTGGTCATTCAGGGTTTATTTYATTTGTAGTAATACAATCTCTGATTMTTTCTGGGGTTCTTCCATAGTCTCAGTTTCTTGGCCTTTCTCAAAGTTTTCTTATCTCATATTCATTCTTTCAACCTTAGCAATCATAGTAGGGCAATCCAGAACTTCATGGTCCATAGATTTACAACAAAGACACTTAGGTCTTCTATCAGGGAATTCCTTAGCAAGATGGCCCGGCCTTTTGTAGCTGTAACAAAGGGTTAATCCTCTCTTTCTCTTAAATGATCCCCAGCCTTTCTTGTACTACGCACTAGGATCATGGTGGCTAACCTGCAGAAAAATCTTCCTAGAATCCTGCATCCATTTGTTAGTCCAAACATTCTTTCTATGCATAGGAATAACATATATTCCATTATTTCTATCAGATCTATTCATATCAAACCTTCTTTCTTCTAACTGTGCCCTAGTTTTCAGACTAGAACAAAATTTATCAAACATACCTATATCCATACTTTCGAAAAAAACTTCCAATTATATTAGCTTTATCAAAGCACAAAACTTTCAAATCTTTTTCTCTTCAATAAAAAAATTTCACTTTACCTTTATTAGGGCACAAAGCTTTCAGATATTACCTCTTTTCTTTAGATCAAACTTCTTTTCTTAGCATAGATATTTCACAAGTCAAGTAAAATATTGCACATTAAAGCAACATATCTATGCACATAGCTTTCTTTATTTTCCTCAGTTCCCAAGAATCATAGTTTCAGTTCCCGACAACGGAAAAATTTGTTGGCACAGGGGCAGACCCAGGGTTCAACGCTTCATCAACACACCAACAAAACCCTAACTACTAACTCTTTCAGCAACACCTGCGAAGCATATGAAGTCTCACCTGAGGTAGAGGTAGGGGTGGCTGCAGGACTCCTGTGTCTGTAACCTTAGCTGGGACACAAATCTGTGATTACAATAATCTAACAAATCACTTAGAAGTGGTCATTCATTAGTACTTAACCTTTTTTCATAGCCCAGATAAACCCTAATTACAACGCAGCGTAATATTCAACAAGATTCAATACATTCAAGCACTTAGCATAAAGAAATATATCAGATCTAGCATTCATTCACATCACTAAGCACTAAGCTATCATATCAAATTCTTCTAACATTCATAAATATAACAACACTAAGCATAAATCACATTAAAGGCACAAAGAAATAATCGAAATGCACAAAGAAACCATAACACAGGATATACGTGGTTCACCCCCAGCCTGGGGCTACGTCCACCAACTATTATCTTCTTTATTATCTTCTTGTCAAGATTCTTACAGTCACATAGCATAAAAATCCTACTCCGCAGAGGACAGGAGATCTGCACACACCTCGTCAGATCCTCCTTCCCCTAGCTAGGTTACAACACAAAGCCCTTACACAGTCTCTTACAGTTACTTGCACTTAGCCTTGCAAGTCTCCATGGGTATAACGGTCAATGGTGAATCGATAGTTCTCCATGGATCTAACGATCCTGACCATATAACTCAGCGCCTCCTCCTGAACTTGATTTCTACGAGGTGACTTCAACCCCCATCTTCCCTTCGAATGCTTCGAAGTCTCTATCCCTCCTGAGCTTAGTTCCTACTGAAAACTCAAGGATTCCAAGGGATTTTTCCCACACTCCTTGTGGAATTCACGATAACCTTTCATTATCTAAAATCTTCTAGTCCTGTGCACTCCTTGTGACAATAGCTCTTCAACCACTCACTAGGTTGGAAAAGTCTAAGACTCCAACTCGCCTACGCACACTTTGTATGACTCTGTGATATACTTGCACTCTTGCTGATATGAGAACAACGATATCTCTCTTGAGATTTTGTAAGGTAAAACTTATAATCTTTTCAAACCACTCTTTGCGGACTTTCATTGCAATCCTTGCAAGAATTCTCAAGATGAGAAACAATTGAAACTCATACTCTCCCTCTCACAGACTTCATACATTCAACATGAAATCATACATACAAACAATATTGAAACAAATGCATAACAAAGCATATAAGAAAACTATAAAACCACCATTCAATAGATGTAAACAGAATTCATAACACCATGAGTTTGGATCAAATCTTTCTTATATTAATCCAAGTGCATCTGTACATGGGTTCTATAGCATCAACTATTTGCTTATACAATCTTCTACAATCTTTGTTCTCCTCTTCTCTTACTCTACAGCTCTTACAATTATAATGAGAATAATATTACAATACAATACATATGAAGGAGCTTTCTAGAGCTTTCCCTCCTACAACTCAAAACTATCAAATCGAAATAAAGTCTACAACTACTTTACATTTATTATAATAAATGCCTCCAACAAACAGATGAGAGAAATCGCTCATGATTTGCATTACAATCTTCAAACCATAAAATCAAACATATATTTTCTAGATATTACATTAATGTTTTATCCTTTCAAATTCAAAACGTTCGCAAAATGTGCACTGATGCATATCCGACTGTCCTTTTTATTTTGTGCTTTCTTTGCTGGTGATGCTCCTGCATCAAGTAACCAAGGTGTAGTCGAATCCATGGGGATACTGTCACAATTCACTGTGTCGGCCAGAGGCAGGATGTAGTCGGGCAGGATGGAAGGGATTAACTTCGTGTTTGCCAAATAATCTCGATGCTTGGTTCTTTTCTCATCTATATCTCATGATGGTCCAAATCCGTGAGCAGTTTAAGGGGAGGCTTGCACTCCTCTCATCGATGAAGCTTGAAATCCTATGGACATCATTCTCTCTCCCATTAGATCGATTAAAATTTCCTCTAGTGACTTTTCTACAGCCCTGAGCACGTTCGACATGCACGCTCGAGATCAGGTATCTCAGGCTGAGGAACAATTTATCAATGTAATATAATGGATGGAAAGGTATCAATAAGCACAACATAGTAACAATGAGTTCTCTCGTTGGCTCAGATATAATTCACGAACGTGTGCTCGATGCAACAGTCAGCAAGATAAGTAGACAACGATGTAACAGATCTTTCCAACAGACAAGAAGCCTTCATCAATGCAGTTCTATCCGTTACGCTGCGTTCCCAACGGTCCAATGGCGAGATTTCTAATCATAACTATTGTTCTAACTATTTTAGAATGTCAATCTAATGGTTATAATGCCTCCAATTGTTATATCGCTCCGTCGTGGAGAATTTCCAATGTGAGTTTCTCTTATAGTCTGACAAAGTTCGAATTCTGGAGACCTTCCTTCTGCAAAGTCTTCTCTAGAACTTCTTGTAATTTATCCAACTTTGCTTTCTTCTTGTTGAGATTTCTAGCCTTCTTCCCTGTGATCTATGTGATTGGGTGCCTCTTTCCATTATGATTCTTATCTTCTCTTGGCATAATAACTTCGCGTTGTTGATGATCTTTCATAAGGTTGAAGGGCAATACTTCTTCACTGTCTAGGTTAAGTGCTCTATTTTCTCGCGTTCTTTCAACTTCGACACCCAAGTCGCTGGTCTTTGACCTGTCCTCTTGTTATTCTATCAAGTGCGTTATTCTCCTATTCATGAAATCTTTTAATGCTTGTTTTTTTTGATGTAGAGATTCCTCTTCTTGTGTTCTTTGGATCTGATCTTTCTCAATCCAGGTTTTTCCTAGTAACATAGCAAATGGGGCGTTGTTCTCAATAAATTTAACAACCTGAAATTCTTCTTCTGTCGAAGTTCCATGACCACTCATAGATGTCTGGGTAAGTCTTCCACATAGGGTTATCAACTTTCCTCTAAATAATCCTATTCCTCCCAATGAAGGAATCTTAGCAGGCTTTCCTAAAATTTCCCAAGTTCTTTCTGTCATAATATTCACATGTGTTTCCTCATCCAGAACAGAGTCTATGTCGAAGTCTCCTATTCTTGATTCTATGCACTTTTTCTCTTTGAAGATCTCTGATAAGTTGATATCTCTGTGGTCATTCAGGGTTTCTTTCATTTTTAGTAATACAATATCTGATTCTTTCTGGGGTTATGCCATGGTCTTATTTTCTTGGCCTTTATCAAAGTTTGCTTGTCTCATATTCATTCTTTCAACCTTAACAATCATATTAGGGAAATCCAGAACTTCATGGTCCATAGCTTTACAAAAAAGACAACTAGGTCTTCTATCAGGGCAATCCTTAGCAAGATGGCCTGGCCTTTTGTAGGTGTAACAAAGGGTTAATCCTCTCTTTCTCTTAAATTGTCCCCAGCCTTTATTGTACTTCACACTAGGATCATGGTGGCTAACCTATAGAAAACTCTTCCTAGGATCTTACATCCATTTGTTAGTCCAAACAGTCTTTCTATGCATAGGAATAACATATATTTCATTATTTCTATTAGATCTATTCATATCAAACCTTATTTCTTCTAACTGTGCCCTAGTTTTTAGAATAGGAAATTTTTTATCAAACATACCTAGATCTATACTTTCGAAAAAAAAAATCCACTTATATTACCTTTATCAAAGCACAAAACTTTCAGATCTTACCTCTTCAATAAAAAAAATTCACTTTACCTTTATCAGGGCACAAATCTTTCAGATCTTACCTCTTTTCTTAGCACAGATATTTCACAAGTCAATTAGAATACTACGCACTAAAAAAATAGATCTATGCACAGAGATTTCTTTCTTTTCCTCAGTTCCCAACAATCAGAGTTTCAGTTCCTGACAACGGACCCAGTTGTTGGCACAGGGGCAGACCCAGGGTTCAACGCTTCATCCACGCACTGACAAAACATGTGAAATGAAAGAGGAATTAGAGTGAGGCTTAGAACAATCAAACCTATACAACTGGGAACTACAATCAACTTTTACAAAGGCAATCATGATGTCTGGATTATGTAGTTCTCTAATGACTACATCATTTGGAGAAAACTCTCTTGTTTTCCCATAATTAAAATGACATATCTAATAAATAGAAATTAGATTGGTAGAGATATCAGGGACAAGAAGAACACCATTGATGCACCCATCATCTAACAAAATTGTGCCTAATCCTAAAACATCAAGCTGCAAAGAGTCTCCAACTGTGATCTGTGAAATGTTACAGTCAGATGTGGAAGGAAACAACTCGTGAGAATGAGTCATATGGTGTGATGCACTAGAATCAAGTATCCAACTATCTAAAGACACATTTAAGGCTTGAGAATATAAAGTATGCCCTTTACCATATGGATAAGTTTTGGGCACTAAAATTTTGTGTCACTGCATGGCTTCATTCAGAGCTTCAAATTTTAACCAACATTTGGATTTGTCATACCCAATTCCACCACAAAAACTAAAAGTTTCACTTGAATTTTTTTTCCTTGACTTGGAGAAAGACTCACCAAACTTGGAATATGGAGAAAAATATTTCATTTTCTACTGAGGTATAGAGGGAGATCACCATCTTGAGAATAATCCTTGTTTTGTTTATATTTTTATTTTTTCTTACCTTTGGTGGTATGATCCATCAAAGATTTATTATTAGAGCCATAAAGAACATATAACTACATAGTATTAGACTCTTCCCTGGTAATATGCTCACATGAAATCTCAAAAGAGGGGTATGACTCTTCCT
>JASDQU010106591.1:23574-38175 GCA_032191745.1 Picea mariana | reverse complement strand
TCCATATTTAGATCTTGTTTTATGTTTAACTTTGAAGTAATTCCTCTTCCCTCTTCTTTATTGGAAGCTTGACAAAACCATTGTTTAAGTTTTAATGAGTTTTTAGCATTTTCATCATTTTTTTCAACTTTTCCAGAACTTTCCCTTCTCTGAAGTGAGTACTAGGGCTCCAATGTTATATTGGAACTGCCCCAGATCCCTATAGGGAGCACGACAACGCTTTGTATCCTTGAAAGAATGAGTGCCACCCTCTCCTTTTTGTGAGAATATTAAGGTTTTTCCAAGTTTTTCTCATTCTGTTGATCAAAGACTTTAACCTAGGCGTCCTCAATTTTTTTTTTTGGCTTTGTTTGATTCAAGGAACTATTATTCATCTTTGTTGATCTTGCAAACTCCTTCTAGATTACGAGATTGATTTATTTTACCTTTCATTGGTTTATTCCTTGTTTTACAAGATCATCAGTTATATGATTGATTGGAAGAGTCTACAAGGGTTTATTGGTCATTGAGTTCCTTATAAGTCTTGCTTTGATTGAATCAATTGAAACGTGATTGTTTACCACAACCTATATTTGATATTGTTTCTTGCTGCTCATTTTTCAAAGATTGCTAAGTGTGATTTTCTTGATTTATTATCATTTTCAGATCTCTGTTTGAGTAAGTTTAATTTTCTTTGATTTCTTTTATGAGTATCTTTGTTTGGATAACATTTTTCTTCCTATTCTATGTCATTTTAGTTATGAACTATTCCATTGTTATTGAAAGAAATAAACAATCGAAGCACATCATTTCTTGCATCTAAAAATCAAATAAAGAAAATTTGCAGAACTTTATATGCATTGGTCTTGGAAACTTGAAAGATTTTCTTTTGATAATTTGGTGAATGTGTGGATTCTTTTTTGAGAATAAATTGCATTAAGTTTTTTTATTCTTTTGAGTGATTAATTGTGAAAAATAAAAAGAAACTCCTCTCCTTCTTATAAATGTAAATTCATCGAAGAAGAACATTGCATCTCATTTTTTTTTGAAGTTATTTTTGGAGTCGAGTCTCAAAAAATCATCATCAATTTCACTATCATTCACCCTTGAGTAACGAACAACCATTAAAACAAGTGCGAATATAAATTGATCTAGCAACTTTAATTTTTAGAATTTTACACCAACATTGGACTAGGAATAGAGACTTGGGATAGGTTGTGTGGTTAACTCTCCAAAGCATTAAAGAAAAACATAGAATCTTGTGATATGGAGAGAAAATCCAATTTTCGTATAAGCATAGTTGGGATCCCCCTCTCACACAACGGTTAAACATGAGGTCGTGTGCAGGAGAGAAACAAATATTACCCCTCCAAGGATTAACCAAGCATAGAGTAACGATCATATATTGGGGTTTCTTACTGAGAATTAGATGTTTTCATTTGGTCTCGAAGCTTCGTGAATCCCAAATCCATTCGGGGCCCTCGGGATTTTACCGATCCACTTGTCTTCAGTTCTATAGAAGAATTTCAGACTTGATATGTTGCTCATACATTTGATCCTAATTGATGAATATACCTTCCTAGAGGCTGACTGCGAGTTAGTAAAATTAGTGGCCATAATCCTTAGGGTATATACATAAGGTGATGAAGAAGTGGAGTCTTTGTTGTACCTGGGTTAGACGTTGGTCAAACTCACTTGGGATCATTGGAGAGTAACCCATAGATAGACAACGAGGGAACTTTCACCAAGGTGTAAGTCCATTAAGAAGGCCGCCAATGTAAATTATTGATCCGCTCAATCTTAACCCCTTCTCATTTTGTTCCCGTGTTGTTGGATTTTATCACCAAATTGTGAGTTCATTGTGAGAAGTTATCAATTTGCTTGCTCACTTTTTAAATTTTTAGCAAGTGATGTTTATTCTCCCTAGTTGTCCTTAGGATTGGTACTTTGTATGAAAAAGGTATTCGTCAATCATGTAGGATGCAAGGGTTTCCTATGGAAGTATACAAACCCTTACCTACTAATTCACCTGAAGATGCTTCTCGTGAAGAAGTTGTTGAAGAAGAAAACTATTCTGACACTGGGAGTGTTTCTACTCCTTTGATTGAAAATCATAAGGGAGCAATGAAAATAGTTTAGGAAGGTTTTCTCCCTCTTGTAAACCCACCATTAACCAACCCTCTTGACCCACTTCTTGTCCGAGTATATTCTTTAGGAAATTACATACCTGAAGATTATCCTAGATTACCATCAAGGCCATTTGAACACGTTGAAATGGAACCAGAATAACCCAACACAAGTGAATATTATACAACCCTTGTCCGCACTACTAAAATAGTAGATCCAATTTAAACTCATGTTTTTCATGTGTGGAGAACTGCATCGGACCATGATATTTTTGAAATATTCAATTTAAATCAACCATTTTTTTCCCCTCCACATACACCTATCACTACTAGTGCAGATGAAAAACCATCGAAGGATTTCTTCATTCATCCTATAGGACCAACACTTAATACTGTTACCACTTCAGGTCAAATATCGAGTGATACAGGTCTTATCCTTCCTAGTCATTTACAAATCAATATGTCAGTTACACCAATGATGCCTCTTCTAGAAGAAAATTCATTCCCACCACATAATCTTGTTGGGACACCTTCCCATCTTAGAATAAAAAACCTTATCGTAACACAAGTCCCGATGTAACACACCCATGGTGGGGCATCAAAATTTTGTTTTCCTTAACTATCCAAAATCCTCCATTCAGGGTCTCTATCACATTCTGCTTGTCTAGATCTTTCCAACCATGGTCTCCATGCTCAAAATCGAGCTCAGAACTAGAAGATATATCTCTCCCAAGTTCCTCAGGTGTTAATTGGTCGGGGCCACATGGATTTCATGTGGATCCAACTCAATAAGCTCCCTCCCGAGTTATCTAATATCCTAGAGCTTCCAACATTCCTAAATATATGGTGGAGATCCATCCACCAACCAATCCAACGATTGGGCTTGATCCTCGGCTAACTCACATGCTAGCGGGGAATTCAACGTTTGACCTTCATATTTGAATTCCACTCATAGAACCTTCCCTCCTTGTATAATCGCATACAACCATGGGCTATGACCAGATGCCAAGACAACAGGCACCTAATTCGTTGCGTCGAAGCTTCGGGCTCCAGGCGTTTTCACTTCACCACTCGCCCATTCTCCCGAACTTCAAACTGTCGAAGTTCCTGAAATGACATGAGGGGGATCGACGGTCCCTTATCCCTTTAAATTTCAATGACCCATAGAAACTTTAGGCTCTGACGCTTCGACACATTCGTAAGTAACCACAACCGCAAACTTCCGAAGTGAAACCTTTCTGGAGTGTCAGATCTTCTGACGCCTGTCCTCTGAGATCGACGACTCAGGTGAACTCCGGCCTTTGGGTTTTTGGGATTTCTTATTACACTTTTCTTTGAAGTGACCATCCTCCAAAGTAATAGGTCACCCACCACGCATCCCCAAATGATGAACAGTTGAGATCCTCTCCATTACTCCAAATTTTGGGGATTTTTAAAGCACCAAGCTTCAAATCCTCTGGAGTGGCTCTCCTACGAAGTTAATGATATACTGACATGCATCCTGATTGATGGATGGTTTATATATCATCCAGATCCCTGTGACTTCGGGAGTCCTTCCACTCCTATGCTCTCACTCCTATGGAATGTGGGATCTCCCGCCATGCGTCTCCACCTGACAGGCGAATGAGATCTGCTCCGCTACTTCGGGTTTTGGGGATTTTTGAAGCACCAAGATTCAAGTCCTTTGGAGTACAAGATCTGATGCCAATTATCTCCCAGCGTCAACGGATAGTATGGACTCCCAGGTCTCCTATCTTGAACTCTCCGGGAGTTCTCTTTCTGTTGGCGTAACTCTTTTGTCTATCTTGAGCGATTTTCATATTTTTCTTTATCTGAGTCACTTGTTGTTCCATTTCTTTCAGCATGTTGGGTCTGATTTTAATTCTATCCACTAGATTACTCTAGCTGATTGGAATCTTGCACTGTCTACCATAGAGGGCTTCAAAAGGGCTCATCTTCAGTGACTCTTTATAACAGTTGTTGTAGGAAAATTCTACCAATGGCAGGTAGTCTTCCCACTTCTTAGGCTGATGCATTACATGCATCCTTAACATGTCTTCTAATATTTGGTTTAATATTTATGTATGTCCATCAGTTTGGGGGTGATAGGCTGTGCTAAACAACAATTTAATCTCAAAACCAACCATCAAGGATTTCCAAAATCTTGAAGTGAATTTTGTGTCTTTGTCAAATACAATCTCTCTAGGCATTCCATGCAATCTGAATATCTCCTTCATGAATATGGTGGAAAAATATATTTCCTTGCAAGTCGACTTGACAAGAAAAAAGTGAGCACACCTTCTCAATTTTTCCACCACTACCATGATGGCATCATTCTGCTTAGCCAATTTTGGTAATCCGGTGATGAAATCCATTGAAATAGTTTCCCATTTCCATTCTAGAATTGGTAGAGGCTATAAAAACCCTGCTCGGTGCTAGTGTTATACCTTAACTTGCTGGCATTATAGGCACTTAGCTAGATAGTCAACTATGTCCTTTTTCAATCCAGGCCAATAAAACTGTTTCCTAGTGGTCGTGATAATTTTCTGATAACCTAGTTGACCAGTATATGATCTCTTATGTAGTTCATTCATTATGAACCTCTTCAAGTCATCATAAATTGGAATATACAATCCTTGTTTGTAGGTTAGCAGGCCTAAATCAATCATATGATAGCCTTCATACTTCATCCCCGTGGGATCCTACTTTAGGTATGATGTCACGGTATTGAAAAAAGAATATGCTCTTTGTGCACTCTTGACTCTCTCCTCGACATCCATTTCACAGGTGCTCACCACTGCCAGGTGAATCATTTTCATACTTTTGCTAAGGGAATCGACCACTGTATTTTCCTTTCCTTTGATGTGTTTTATTTCAAAATCAAACTTGCTAAGGAGATCCATCCACCTTGCTTTCCTAGCATTGAGTTTTGGTTGATCAAACAACTGCCTCAACCCACAATGGTCTGTCATAAGTAAAAATATCCTACCCAGGAGGTAATTAATCCACATTTTTAAAGCATGGACTATGGCGTCCAACTCTAGATCATGGGTTACATAATTGATTTCACGCTCATTCAATTTTCTGGATTCGTAGAAAATTACACGCCCATCTTTCATAAGGACTCATCTGAGTCCTTCCTTACAGGAATACATGCACGCGAGGAAGTCAATATCAGGGTCTGAAATATTCAACATGGGCACATGGGTTAGAAGGAATTTCAGTTCCTCGAATATTTCTTCACATTCTAATGTCCAAGTGAATTTAACCCCCTTTCTCCGAAGGGCAGTGATTGGACAATCGATCTTGGAAAATGCTTTTATGAACCTTCTATAGTATCATTCTAATCCCATAAAGGATTTGATATTAGATATATCCTTTGGGTTAGGCCATTCCATCATAGACCTGATATTGTCAGGGTCTACTGCCACTCCTTATTTATAAATAACACGGCCTAAGTAATGGACTTGCTTCTGGAAAAAGTCACACTTGCTAAGATTAGCGTAGAGCTGATGCTCTCTTAGTACTTGAAGTACAAGTATAATATGTTCTTCATGCTCCTCTCTGTTCTTGGATTATATTAGGATATCATCAATGAAAACCAATACGAATGTGTCTAGGAATTTGTTGAGTACATTATTCATCAAGCACATAAAAGTGGTGGGGCCATTGGTTAATCCAAAGGGATCCACCACAAATTCATAGTGACCATACCTTGTCCTGAAGGTTGTTTTGTGTATGTATTCATCCTTGATTCAGACTTGATCGTATCTAGACCTTAATTCGATCTTTGATAAAATGGAAGCACCCCCTAATTGGTCGAACAAGACATTGATTCTTGGTAAGGGGTACGTTTTCTTTATGGTTGTCTTATTGAGTTGTCTATAATCTATGCATAGTCGGAGCGTACCATCTTTATTTTTCACAAACAAAGCTGGTGCTCCCCTTGGAGACACACTGGGACATATGTAGCCTTTGTCCATCATTTCCTTTATCTATATATTGATCTCAATTAGTTCGGGTGTACTCATCCTATAGGGTGTCCTAGACACTGACACTTCTCCTGGTACAAGTTCTATCAAGAAGTCAATGTCTCTTCTCAGAGGTAGACCCGATACCTCTTCTGGGAATACATCTCTATACTCTCTTAAGATGGGGTGGTCCTCTAGGTTAGGTTTTCCACCCTCAACCGATAACAACACCTGTATTGCATATAGAGGACATCCCTTTCTGTAATACTTTTTCATTTGAAGGGATGATATTCGTCTCACTATGACAAGATTCTGAATTCCTTGGAGGGTTATCTTTCTCCCTTCTTCATTTACACATTCTAAATTTTTATGGTAACATTCCAACTTATTTTTATAAGAAACTAACCAGTCCATACCAATCAATGTGTCATAAGATCCTATGGGAAGTATGTTAAGGGTCACTTGGGTGGGCAATCCATCCATAATGAATTTACAAGATGGTGTGACCTCTGCTACTTTTATTTTGGTTCCAGTGGCTAATTGTACTAACCATGGCTTAACATGTCTAACTGGTTGTAGTTTACACATATCAATAGTCTGAGGGGCCAAAAACTCAAATTATAACCAGGGTCAATTAAAATAGAAACCCAATGGTTGGTGATCATACCTTCCATCTCCACCACTGAAGCTTGGTGGTTGACTTGTTTATTATGCACAGTTGCATAAATTCGTGGCATGCTCCTAGCCACATCATTGATTGTGGTAGATTATTCGATGTTGTAGACTCTCCTATTGTTTTGTTGTCTTTGTGGGAAATCCCTCAACAAAATTTCTTCTTTGGAACCCCAATATTTCAAGGGTTCTCTCTTTGGGTTATCAGGATTTTTTGGGGTTGATCCAAAAGGTTTATTTCCAATCTGGGAGGGGAAATTTTGCTGATACACACTTCAAGTAGGAAGGCTCATCCTAGAATCCTTCCTGTAGTTCTTAAATCTTGAGGATTTAAACCCCTTATTCTTGAATTCCGAACTTATTTTCTTCTTCCAGTCATTGCAAGGTTCGATCTGATTCCCAGACTGTTCATAACAATACCTTTCCTTCCATATAGTATTTTCTAAGGTCTTTGTCTCGTCAAACTCAATTCTGTTTCGGTAGGATTGAGGTAACCAACTAATAAATCACTGCATTTTTACCTTTTCATCCTTTATGTAGGGTACATACCTTATCATCTCAAGGAACTTATTGATATATTCCTCTATGTTGAGCTATCCCAGCTTGAGTTCATAGAACTCTTTAGTCTTCCTGTCAAAGTATTTTTTTGACAGATACTTCTTCTTGAAGTATTCCTCAAAATGTTTCCATGACAATTCTTACTCATGGATTTCTTTCAAGTTCTTGAGGTCTTCCCACCAAATGGAAGATTTTCCATTCAAGTTGAAGATGGATATTCAAGCCTTCAAGTTTTCAGAGTAGTCATGGAATCTAAAATACTTCTTTAAACTAAGCAGCCAAGCTTCCACCTCTTACCCCTTCTTGATCTCTCCATCGAAAGAGGGTGGTTTGGATTTCTTTAATTCTTCGGGATCAAGACTTTTGGAATGTTTTCACTTCTTTCCTTTCCTTTGAGAATGTGATCAATATTTTCTACTAGAAGATCCATCAGAGTTTCCAATTTTTTCTCCAGAGGACTCTCCCAATGAGTGTCCCCTGCCTTCAGGTTGGGCCTTTATCAAGGTGCTTCTCCTAGTGAATCCACTTATTGGACCACATTTTCATATATAAGGTGGAATTTGACTTCTCTTCATATGTCTTAGTTTCACATGACTGGTTGTGGGTCCATGTTGTAGCTACCTCTTTATGTCAGATAAGCTCTGCAACAAGACTGCATTAATTTCTATTTGTTTTTCTTTCTTTTTTATCAACCTCTCGTTGTCGGCCTTGCAACTCTGTAATTCGACCATGAGGCTCCTTATAGTTTCAGTCAGATCCAGAGGTGTCTCCACCTCCCTCCTCTCTTCATATTCTTCATCACTATTGTGGGAGACATCCCCCTTTTCATGGTGTGTGACCATCCTTTATGCTTGTAGTCTCCTTCGATTCACTGACCGCTTGAGTGTTGACAAAATACTTGTTGTTAGCTAACAACCTATTAGTTCCTGAACAATACATAGTTCATATCTCTTAAATACACACACACAGTAGAAATTTTTTCATTCTTTTCTTTAGTAAGAGTTTAACTAGACTCTTTAGGAAAGAGGTAAGGTAGGTTGTCACCCTTTATATTTTATTTAAACATGGTTTTTAAGTGACTCATCCATGAGCCCAAGCAGGCCAAGTGTTCTAACCATGCTCTGATACCAATTTGTAACACACCCATGGTGGGGCGTTGAAATTTCATTTTCCTTAACTATCTCAAATCCTCCATTTGGGGTCTCTATCGCATTATTCTCGTCCATATCTTTCCAACCACGGTCTCCATGCTCAAAACTGAGCTCAAAACTGGCATATATACCACTCCCAAGTTCCTCGGGTGTTCATTGGTTGGGGCCATGTGGATTTCATGTGAATCCAACTCAATAAGCTCCCTCCCAAGTTCTTCGATATCTCAAAGATTCCAACATTCCTAAATCTATGGCAGAGATCCATCCACTAACCAATCCAACGACTGGGCT
The DNA here is from genome assembly GCA_032191745.1 of Picea mariana. Lineage (NCBI taxonomy): Eukaryota > Viridiplantae > Streptophyta > Pinopsida > Pinales > Pinaceae > Picea > Picea mariana. Next base: position 29,427 of record JASDQU010106591.1, on the reverse strand, counting down.
TGATCCTTGACTAACTCACATGCTAGCAGGGAATTCAATCTTCAACCTTTAGATTTGAATTCAATCTTCGACCGCTGGATATGACCATACACCAAGACAACAGGTGCCTAATTCGGTGCTTCGGAGATTTGGGCTTCAAGTTTTTTCACTTCACCACTCACCAATTCTCCCAAACTTTGAACTGGAGAAGTTCCTAAAATGACGTGAGAGGGATCGACGGTCTCTTCTCCCTTTCCATATCAAAAACCCATAGAAAATTTGGGCTTTGGCACTTTGACACATTCCTAAGTACTCACAATCGCAAACTTTTGAAGTGCAATCCTTCCAGAGTGTTAGATCTTATGACACCTATCCTCCAAGATCGATGGCTCAGGTGGACTCCGGCCTTCAAGATTTGGGGAGTTCTTGTTCCACTTTTCTCCAAAGTGGCTATCCACCGAAGTAACAGATCTCCAACTGCGCATCCCCAAATGACGAACGGTTAATATCCTGTCTGTTACTCCAAGCTTTAGGGATTTTCGAAGCACTAAGCTTCAAATCATCCAGAGTTAACAATATAATGACATGCATACCCATTGATGGAGAATTCATATCTCCTCTGACTTCTTGTGACTTCATGAGTCCTTCCACCCTTCTTCTCTCACTCCTATGGAATGCGGGATCTCCTGCCACACGTCTCCTCCTGAAGGATGATTGAGATCATCTCCACTACTTTGGGCTTCAGGGATTTTTAAAGCACCAAGCTTCAGGTCCTCTTGAGTGACTCTCCTCCAAAGTAAGAGATCTAATGCCAAGTGTCTCTGGGTGTCAACGACTAGGATGGACTCCTGAGATTCTGATCACTACACTAACCACTTTGGCTTGGTGAGAACGTACCACGGGCTGACATGTAGAAGGGTCAGGGGTGACACGTGCCCTCACCTGGGATGACACATGTCACATTCTAAAGGCTCTATAGGGTATGTGATACACATGAATACATGTGACACATGGCACATCAAGCTTAATTCCACATCACCATGGATGGCATCACTATGCCTCTTCACTCCGGTATGATCGTCTTTCAACATCCCTGAGGTCTCACGGTTGAGATCCGGCCACGTAGATCCATGGATCTATGACTCTTGTTACTTTGAGAGTTAGAAGTTCGAGGGTTTGGTGGTGCAGACTCTCCTTTTCTCTTGAGGTTGGTCAATGTTGGGCTGACCATAGCCCAAATCTGAAGATTAGGAAGAGACCCAAAGGTTCCTCCGATCAAAGGCCCTAGCCACCTTACAACTTTGGACTTTGGAGGTTTTGGCTTCACTGCCACCTCGCTTTCCTGAGGCAGGACTCCGTCGAAGTACCATGTGAGAAACCTTCCACTAGATGATCGGATGGTCGATAAGGGACCCCAACGAACTCCCCACATCAATGATTCACAACCTTTCGCAAATGTGGCATTCAGGTAATTTTGACATTCGTGAAGTTTGACATCCCAGGGATTCAATCTCCCAAAGCTTTGAAACCATCAAGATCTAGCTCCTTTCGAGCTTAGTGCATGGTTCCTAGGCCCTGGTCACATGGACCCTCTAATGAATATCGAGATATAAGATCTACTCTTAGCCAGGATTTGGTTAAGGCCATGGGTACGAGCCTAAGGTCTCTTAGACTACTTGTTTGAAGGAAGCGCCTTCCTAGTTCGCAGAACTTTAAGTTCTGAAGAAGGGCAACGAAATATTATGAAATTACCGAGATGGTAGCAGTGCCAAGAGGCTTGCCCCGAATATGGAACTGTGAGTTAATTCCTTGGGAAAAACACATTCGAGGGTTAAATTAGAGTATAAAGAAAATCAAGAAGAAGCATAAGATTCTCAAAAAAACAAACACATACACATAACTTAACCATTTCAATACATAAATCATTTATAGATAAATAAATACATGCATGCATCCATTATTCCCAATTCAATGCATAGAGTATGAAAACACTTATCAAAACCAGATAACGTGAAGCAACTGTTGAAAGGGGTTCCCGTTTCCACTCAACCGTAGACTCAGTCACTCCTAATGGATTTACCACTAGCCACCCCTGATCTAGACCATGATGCTTTGAGATTGAATCTCTTCTTCCGACTCAACGAAATTTAGGGACGAAGGTTACTCTCCTTTTCTCAGCACAGAAATAGATAAGGACAAAAGTTAATCTTCTTCTCTTGACTCAGTCTCTATTTCCTGTGATCAAAACACACTCTTTTCACAGTTCTTCCTCAAACACGAGATCTCAGTCTCTTGTCTCTGCACTCTTCTCAAGACCTCCTCTACCCACCACACCTTCCTTTCTTGAATTCCTCAACAATATTGTGTGTGGCATGGATTCCCAGTTCGTGGCTAGGTCTGGAAGCCTTACATATGGGTGGTCTACCCCATCGCCTCATTAACTCTTGAGGAGGTATTCCCACCTACTAGCCTGACTGTAATTCATTCTTGGGTTAGAGGGTTGTTATGATCCTGAGAAAATTAAATCCAACAAAGTACTAGTCTGGTGGAGGTTAATTCAACCATTCTTGGTCCCATTCACCATCTCTTTCATAGCATTCATGGTCTCTCTTAGCACACCCCCTTTCCAACAGTCATGCAACACTTATCCATTTTCTAGTAAATAAAAAAATTTACATTCATCGACCTTTTATACAAAGGTCCATCAAATCAAACATTCACACATATTGATTTTTCCATAGTCTCTTGGCCAATATAGTTATATTTACAAACTGGGGGAAACAGGCTGTTACACCCAACTAGTGGACAAATCCTTGCTGGAGGGAAATCCTCCATTAGTGGAAAAATCCCTACTGGGAGGAAACCCTCATTTAGTGGGAAAATACCTATCGGGGGGAAACCTTCATTAAGTGGATATGTTCCTTCAGGGGGGGGACAAACCTCATTTAGTGGACAAGGCCCAGTCATTACCCTAGCTATGGCAAGGAGGATAGTTTCATGTCCTTTTGTCAAAAACCCACAACAAAACTGGGGACTACCTCAGGGAGGATATTTTAATACACCACCTCAAATAGGATCTTTTAATCCAACCCCATGAGGAGGATATTTAAATATTAAGCCTTCATGACTATACTTTGGACAACCTTTTCGAGGTGTTTTGAATCCAACTTGGGGCCCTTAGGGACAAATATAGTATCCACATCAGGGTCAAACTAGTTATCCTCTCCAAGGTCCAACCAATTATCCTCCTTAGGGTCAAATGGTTTATCCTCCCCAAGGTTAGACCGATTATCCTTCTCAAGTTCAAACTGGCTATCCTCCTCAAGGTAATTCAGTAAATCCAACATCTTTTCCCCAAGTTTTGCAACAAATTAATCCCACTTTTACTAGACAAAATCCTCAACAACCATATATGGGAGGACCATATGGCTATAATATCCCACAACAACCAGTTTATGGTCTTATTGGTGTTCCCATGCCTCACTAGTATTATCCTCAAAGTAATCAACAGTTACCTTTATTGGTGACTTTGGATCTTCCAGACCTGTCAAGATTGAAAAATGATCCCATATTTCATTCTCCCTTCTGTCTAGTAATTCCCACCAAGTTACCATCGGATATCCCTAAGTTTGACGGTAAAACTAGAGAAGATCTGAATAACCATGTCATGACATTTCATTTTTTGTGTTCAACAAACTCATTGATGGATGAGTCTATTCAACTGTACCTTTTCCAGGGTACTCTTACGGGCTTTGCAACAAATTGGTATATTAAATTACAAAGAGAATATTTTCAATATTTCAATTCGCTTGCAATGGATTTCCTCACCCATTTTCAACTGCCAATTAGATATGAAACTGGAATAAAAATTTTGACCTCCCTTCATCAGACTAACTCCGTACACATTTCCAATCATATTCATGAGTCGAGACGACGATGACGGTTGATCAAAGCTACCATCCCAGACCAGTTGTTGGCAGAATGGTTCACGAAATCTCTATTGCCACCTATTTCCCATGATGTGGTGATGGGAGGTGTAGTTACATAAGAGGAATAAATTAGTCTCTCCCAGTATCTAGATTTGGTTTATTCCCAATATGATACTTTATATGAATTAATACCAGATTATCCTCATTCATCGACCGATCCATTCAAACCATCATATGCCTCTCATTCTAACGACATCATTGGTTTTATGAAATCTCAACCTGCCTCACAATCAACTCGGACTATGAATAATGCGACATATACCCCAACAACGACGTAGGATACCATCTCATCTCACACTTCTTCCACTATAGCCCAAGTCTTTGAAGTGAATGCAGTTCAATCTTCTTCGCCACCACAATCTGGAGGGAAAAAGAAGAATAAGAATAAATCAAAGAAAAATAATAATAATCAAATAGATAAGACACAAACACAACCACCTTTTATCGAAAAGAAACCACAACGCAAACCAAAATTCCCTTGTCTCACATGTGCAGAAGATCATTATACAAGAGACTGTCCTCATCGAGATGAAGTGACAATTTTTTTTTAAGGGAATTCTCAACCCGTTGTTTTGACAAATCCTTTCCCCCTACAACAACAGTCAATGGTTGCTCAAAATCATGCACCTCCACAGGGAGCCAACTAAGGTCATCATCCTGTTGAGGATGCTTCTTCAAGTGTGCATATTTATATGTTTAATGGTGTAGATTTGACCACTAGGACGAAGACATATGCCACACCTCTAACACACACCCGACCCCTAATTACCTTTTTGAGGGGTGGGGTATAAATATTTTTCTTTTATCAATCATCTCGAATCCACATAACTAGGATTACATTGTCTTCGATTTGACGAGGGTTTTCCAACGACTATAAACTAGTCCAAATCCTAGTTCTGGATTGCAAGTTATGGTACTTGAAAGTTCTTTAGGACTTCATCGGATAGAGTCTCCCATTTCCATGTGGCATCCACATGGCTCCCTGTCACCCAACATGCCACATCATCATAGCATACCAAGACTCTCCTGACTAGAGGTTGATGCTTTTCTAGCTCTTATAGGCCTATTAATTTAATTAATTGTTATAATGATAAAATCATGCTCTTTGCTAATCATTTATTTAATCCCTATTAGGGATAATTAATTTTCATTAAAATTGATTAACCCCATAAATTCCATTTTTACGTGGCCTAAATAACTGGCCCATTAAAACCAAGGATTACTTCTCTTTCACCTTGGGAATCCCACAATTCGAGATGGATTAGTGTTAATTATTATATTAAATCCTCGTCACATCAACTCATAGTCAAATCATATTACTAATTTGTTCTTTTATTAATTATATTATAATACAATCATAATAAATTATATTATAATATAATTAAATATATCAAAGGGCACTTAGGGTTATTAATATCAATTAACACCCAAGTCTCTAGACTTTGGCGTAATTCCTCTCCGTGCTTTTATGAACATACCCAAAACTCTTGAATGTTGAAGCTCCGGATAGGGTCCCACTTATATTATACCTTTATGCACATATAATTAATTATATTACCATATAATACAATTAATTACATTTTATTTTTATTATAACATTGGGGTACGTGAGGTAGTCTCGGGCCTTCAGCCATTTTTTCTCATATACTCTATCACCCCAAACATCCAGGAGTCCCAAATCCCCAAACTCTCGGAGTCTCGAAGTCTCGAAGGGGGGGCACACTTATACATGTTACACAATTAAATATAAATTTTAAAAAGGGAAAAGGATTGGCCTCATTCACATGCAGATATTATAATAAACTTTTATTATTATAATATATTATATTACACCCCTTTGGAAATTGTGCCCAAATTTATTAAGTTCCCAATATTATATTTAATA
>JASDQU010106589.1:71296-83613 GCA_032191745.1 Picea mariana | reverse complement strand
CTACCTTCATAGCCCATTTTTAACAATAACTTGGACCCTATTCCTCTAGTGTGATTTTCAAAAACACCAAAGCATTCATATAGAGAGGAATTTGAAGAAAAACTATCATTACATACCTCATGTTCATGCATGTACTTGGTAAGGTTTTCCTTTGCCTCATGGAGCTGAGTCTCCATCTCATGCAACTTTTCAAGAAGTTGGTGCTTCTCCTCCTTCATGACCATCAAATGTTCTTGAAGGACAATGCTCTCCTTTCTATCTTCCCACATCTCTTGCACCCCATGTCTCATGGTTAGAAACTCCTCCAACATCTCTTTGTCAAAGAACTTGGCTAATGAATATGTATGAGAACTCTTATTGTTTGAAGCTTCCTCCATCTTTGCAAGATATCAAACTTCAACACAAAACTTGCACAATAATATCAATAGCTAAATCTCTAGCTATCAATGGCAATCAAATGAGAAAAACTATGCTCTGATACCACCTGATCTGACGTGTTATGCTATACAAGCACCCTCTTCTCCATTAAAATTAACTTCAGGACCTTGTTCGATGTCTTAGTTGTGCAAGAGAAATTAAGTGTCAAGTTTATGCTTCTTTTAGGTTTTTATGTGTGAGGTTTTTAAAAGGTTAAATATGTTGTTTAAATAAATACAACAACAAATATAAGTTGTAGCAAGGAATAACCAGCAAACACTCACAACATAAACAAGATGATAAAGGAGTTCATCCCCGACTGGGCTACATCTCCTTGAGCCTCCATCAATGGACTAGGCTCTCTGGGATTAGTTTGTCAAAGATTCTTTTAAAAGTTGTTGCTCAACTCCAATGGATTTATTGACTGTACCATTGGGTTCAGAATACATAAAAACCCCAAAAATGACTATTGGATCTCTGAAAACATACCATGGTTCATCCGAGCATGACCTCTTCTACATGTGGCCTTGAGCTTCCATGAGATTCCTTGTGGAAAAAACACCTATAAAAGTCCTCAAATGACTTTGAAACATGTCCCAATGTGTTCAAAGTATATAATTAGTCAAAAATGACTATTCAGTCACAAAAAATAGACTTGGGCTCATCTGAGCATGACCTCCTTCAATGGTGGCCCTAAGCTCCCTGGAGCTCTCTGAAACTTCAAGGTAGAAAAACCTACAAAATAAGTCTCCAAATGCCTTTGAAAAATGTTCCAATGGATTCATAACATCCAAAAACCCCTAGCTAGGATTTTTCATCACCTCATTTGGCCAAAAACTGAAGAAGTTAGGCCTCCTGCCATTTTCCTCCTTCAAGCTTGTTGTCTCTGGTTCGCCAATTCGCACTCCTGTGTGAGTAACCTGGATTCTGGGCATTTCCCATGCATAAAAACAGTACATGCATGCATGCCCATGAAATGCATGAATTTTTTTCACCGTTAGTGAACTAAGACCCCCAAAGGCGGAGGTGTTGGGCGCATTGGGGCCATATGGCCATGTCCCAGCACATAAAAAGGGCTCCGATAGCTAGAAAGCTTGTGGGCGTGCCAAGTGTCGGGTGTGTGGGTTTTGGGAACTGTTTGAAAACACACACGCCAAAATATGTTGAGGTCGTATGGGGTGTACATATATACGGGGGTTGGGGCTTAGCCTCAGCCCCGGACCCACGCCCAAACTACACAATAGTTTGAATTTAAATATTATTCAATTCATATATAGTTAAGAACCAACGTGTGGGCACAATGGAAGCCTAGCCCTTGCCAAATATTTCAACCATGGGGGAGGTCCAGGGTTCGTCCCCCCGTGGACTCCATAAAATTTTAACATACCAACCTTTAACACAGTGCCACGTGGAAACCCATGCCTGGGCCATGTGGCACCACCCCATTTGTTAATAAAAATGCCACGTGTCTCAAAATGATTCTCCCATGCATCTGTCCAATCAACGCTTGCCATGTCAACTTGCCAAATCAACACTGACACATCACATGCCACATGTGAGTTGTACCCTTCCACGTCAGCATGTACAGACTATACAGTCGGCATTTTTTTTGCATGTTTGGTAAATCGAACAGAACACGATATCTCACTCATCCAATGTTTGTTTGACCCTGTTCGAAGTGCGTTGGGTTCATGACGAAGAGGCCTACGCACCCATTCATTTTGAAGCAATTATTAACACTTTCATTTTTGGGGCACCCATTAAGACATGAATAAGAGAGAGAAGACAAAAGCCACACAAAAGGATTCTAAGGAAGAAAAAGTCCCAAAGACCAAAAATAAGGATGAAGTATTATTGAGTGCCATATGTTCAGGAGGAGTAGCCCCAAAGAAGAGAGTTACATTTTTCCATTAAACACAGGGGGAGCATCCCTGCCCTTTGCCATTGATGTCAAATGGGGAGATAAATTGGGATTGTGATGATAGGGGGAGCATGAGTGTTTCCATCAATGACAAAGGGGGAGATTGTTGGAAGATTGGTTGTTGTCATTGATGTCAACCCTAGTCATTGGTTTTGGACCGCAAGATTGATGAAGGTATTTGGACATGAAGAAAAATGCACATGAAGATACAACACCCATGGATGGATAGTATACATCACATTGTTTCTAGTGGTATGTGGAATGTCACGTGGATCCTCATGGTTGAGGAGAAATGAATTTTTGAAGATGACAAAGTGAATTGAAGAAGGAAGTATATGTAGGCCCTGAAGATAATTAAAGAAACGAATTACAAAATAAGAAAGTGTCAGGTCGACCCTAATGTTAAAAGGAAGTGACATAAATGGTATAAATAAACATCATTATACATTCACTTGAAATACAAGTCAAATTTCAGAGGAAATCAGAAGTAAAGAAGGCAGGATTTCAAGGGAGGATGAAGTCTTTTGGTGATGTGTTATAAGGTATGTTATTTTCAGGTCATCTTACCATTTTCGCTATAACTTTTTTTTCTAGAACGATTCAGATGGTGAAATTGCTATGGTATTGAGAAGACATGTCAAGGTACCTGTGGTAAAAGTTTCAGCTCTTTATTCACTATAATTATGGAGATACACTCTATGGAAGATAGGGTTTTTGACCAGTCCTGAAGCTAGTCAATAAACATGTGTTTCGAGTAAAACAGTCATAACTTCTTCATAGAGAATCCAAATTATGTGGGACCAATTTCATTGGAAAGAGTACGGACTTTAGTTTCTTTTGTGCAAGTTTCAGAATATGATGTTAAATATTGAGCGTGGGGCATTCTGTACAAGTCCGGTCTCCTAAATAAAACAGAATTGAATAAGGTCTACCATTCTTTCTATAACTTCATTTTGGGGAGGATTCAAGGAGTGAAACTTAGAGAAGTTTCAGAAAATACATTGAGTAATATTATCTACAGGATCAGAGTATTCCAAGAATTGAAGAATTGCAGAAATTGAAGAATTCTCATGAAACATTATCAGGTTCTATGTGATGGTTGGTTGATGGTGATGATTTAATATAAAGTTGTATTATCTCTCATATATTCTTGGGTGGAAGGAAGGGGCAAGGATGGAGAGTTAAACCCTCTATTGATATTAGAGGATTGTATCTTCCTCTTGGAGGTTTATCCCTCCCTTTACATTTGGAAGTTGTAGCTACCTTTGGAAGTCATTACTTCCCTTGAACAATAACTATTGATTATTTTTCATATATTGTGCATGGTGTACTGTGGTGTATTGGTGTAACTCTTATAATATTGTTCATTTATCATTGGATATAATTGAATGGTTTAAGTATAAGTTGAAAAAGGTTTTAAATTTTACTTGATATTGATTCACCCCCCTCTCAGTATCAACAAAGGGAAGACAAGGTCCAGGTAGCACACCCCAATCAAAAAGGATGGCCTCATTACTTGGAAAGGGTTTCGCGGGAGAAGGAGGAATTCCCCCCAGCACGGTAGAGTCTATATCAACAAGAAAAATGTGGGCAGTATCAAGTTTACTCTCTAGAGGGAGAGTAGGATCGATCGATAATGACATCAAATTGACCACTTGGGTTTCATTCTTAAAGGGGAGAATGAGGTCAACAACTAGAAACAGATCGACTGCTTGGGTTACACTCTCTAACAGGAGAGTGGGATCGATCGAAGATGGTATCAGATCAACCCCTTTGTCAACTAGTTCAACTAAGGGCATGACCAGATTGATGACATGATCAACTGGACTAACCGAAGAAGGGACCGGAGCAACCACTTTGTCACTCGTCAGAGGAGGAGTGGGATCGACCACGTTGGCACTCTTCAGATGAAGGGTGGGACTGACCAATGACGAGACTGCATCAGTTACTTGGGTTTCATTTTTCAGATGAAAAGTGGGGTTGATCGATGATGGAACTGGATCAGCTACTTTGGTTAGTGGTTCAACCAAGGATGAAACTAGATTGACCACCTGATCAACCAGACTGACCGAGGATGGAACCAGATTGACCATTCCATCAACTAACGATGGGTTGGGGGAAATATTACGATAACCAGTTGGAAGTTGAAGCTTTTCCAAAAGAGAATAAGCCTCATCCATATGAGGACAAAGGTGAGAATAATGATCACCTTCGCATAACATACAAAGAAATTTGACAGTTGTTTTCTTCTTACCAACCTTAACATCACTAGTCGACGGGGCATCACTAGTATGTCCATTAGGGGCCGATGACGTGGATGACCACATTTCTAAGACCTTGGGAAGACCATGGAAATTCCTCAGAAAGTGGTCACCCTTACAAATACGGCAAGGGAATTTGGGTTTCATATTCTTCATTTTAATCTTGTCGACCTCATCAACACTCCCAGTACGATTAATAGTAGCTGGTTTCTTGGATCCAACATCTGATATGGTTGGACGCTTGGTCCTTTTCGAGTTCTTCTTCTTCTCTTTTCATTTCTTCTTCTTCTTATCAACCTGGCTACTCCCTTTAGAGTTTTCACTAGGCAAAGAGGGAGAAATGGAAGGAGACCTAATGGGTGAAGAAGGAGAGAGATCGACATGAGTTTGATGTGTGGGTGGTGTGCTTACATCTGAAGCACCTGCATTCAATATCACCGGAGTGGAAAACAACCATACCGGTAACCCAATCATGAGACCTGGAAGGCTCAAAGTAGCGATGTAAGTAGGACCAACGTTTCCGTAAAAAGGAAAAACAAAGGTTTCCCCTGGAAAAGGGGTTCCTTCATTGGTCATTCCGAAAGCTGATGCCATAAAAAATAAATATCCAACCTAGATTCTTCTTCTAGGGAGAACAAACAACGCACGCTAAAAATCTAGTAAGAAAACAAGCAAAGAAAACCTTCTCACAATGAGCACACTAGTTGGGGATGAAATCCAACTTCGCGGGAACAAAGTAAGAAGGGGCGGAGATAGAACGGGTGGAAAAGTTACGTTGATGACCTGCTTAATGGACTTACGCATTGGTGCAAGCTCCCACACATAATCGTGGGTATACCCTCCAAGGAGCCCGAGTGATTTTGGCCAACGTCAATTCCACGTACCGTGAAGACTTTCCCCTCCACATTCACCTTGTGTAAAGACCCTAAAGAGATAGGCCACTAAGGTTACCAACTACCACACTAATGCATGGGGAAACAGTCAACAGTCCGATCCACGTGCAAGGGAAAGGTATCTGGCTCGAAATCAACTTGAAAGGCTTCCACTCATCATTGTGGGTATACTTTCAAGCCACCCCCATAATACATGCAATCTCTACGCCAAGACCAACAAAGCAGGGTGGGTAACTCTGCCATTCTTAATGTGACCTTAGGTTTGACCCTTGTGTGAGAAGAGCTTCCCAGGAAAAAATATACTAATTGGATTTCACCACTCCCTAACAAAAGATTCCATGTTTGTTTTCATCTTTGTAAATTTATCTTTCACACATATTCCAAATCCCTACAACTAATCTGATGTAGATTTGCTACCAGAAAATATAAAAATGTCTAATCAATTTTTAGTTTAGCGCTTTATTTTTAAGGATGTTGTTACTCAAAAGGAAAATGGCTTGGACAATATGTTGTTTTGACCAAATCAAAAGCTATCCAAAGAGATGAAGATGAAATCTTTTCATTTCGATGAAAGCTATGCTACGAGAAGGAGAAAACATTCATCATTACAGATGCACAATGTCCCAAAAAAGACAAAAATCATGCAATTTCTCTACTTCAAATGCAAGCAAGTTTCACTACCCAAAATAAAAAATGCATCTATGTTATTTGTTTGATTATGATGTATAAAGAAAGTAAATACAAAACCTTCAATGCTCCACTACTTTCAATCAGGAGAAAGAGTCAAATGCAGATGCAAAAGACATGAAGCAAAAGGGAGACAAACAAAGCATGCACTCAAGGTAGTGAGGTATGAAAGAAAACAAGTAGAAACTTTTTCTAACAGGAAATAACACTGCCAAGGATTCTACAATCAATCAAGAATTCAAGGAATACAATAAAATGTAGAGAAGAATCCAAGAAATGATAGGGAAAAAGAGAAACCACTCAAAACTGTCCTGACACAAATGCAGCTAGAAAAGGCAATTTCATATTTCTGAAATGGGTTTCAAGCTCCAATCAATAAAAAAGAGAGTGAAAAGCATCAAAAACTATCAAAAACCAATCCAAACAACTTCACAAACCAACCACAGACTTTGGGTAAATATCTATGCAAAACAGGTTGCAAAACACTGAGCAAAAGAAGGCAAAAACTCTCAAAAAAGAGTCTAGCACTCCCCCAAAAGGGTGAATAGGGTGTTGCAACGCACCCTAAGACATTGTAGGGTAACGCTAGAACTCTGGTATGGCCTATAGGGGGCATTGGTCCTCCCAGAAACTCAGAAAAAGAGCCAAAAACCATGCAAAAACTCACCCAGAATGCATGAAAATTGGTGAAATTGCTAGTGAAGGTAGAAGAAGGTTAATGGATGATAAACAACCAGTAAAGTGATATGAAAGGTGGTAAAAGGGCAAGGAAAAACCAAGGAAAGAAAAATAGGATTTCCTTCCCCAGTGGAGTCGCCAATTTATGTTACAGGATAATCCCCATGCGGACAAGTGGATTTCCTCTTGGATACTAGACCCCTAGAACCAAGACAAAAAGGTGATAATGTGGACACTGACATTCCTTTTCATGAAGCTAAACCATTCAAGGAAGAAGAAGAAAGAAATGTAAATACCTTTACTGACGTTTTTCCTTGCTCGATCCAGGTTGATCTTGATCTCCAAGTTCTTCAAAAGGTCCTACAATACAATGAGCAGCAACAATGAAATATACTTCCTACTCTACCATGATTAGTTTCATAATAGATCTATCAAAAGAAACAAGTTCATGAAACATACATAAAATTAAAGGAAACAGGCCAAGCACATATTTATATTAATGAAAACAAAGAAAAGTGCTTACAACCATAGATGTAGATGCAGCAGCTTCACCAAGCTCTCTTTGTCCAGACCCTTGCTCAAAAGTTCCACAATCAGAATGATTGTAACTTTCACTAATAAATATCCCTTATGAGATCATAAGTTTGATGCCTCTAAACTGCCATGTTCTTTTACCATGAAAAAGCCTCCTTATATAAGCTTAGAGAGACCCAACCACCTTAGATATTCCTGGGATAGGTTGAGGATCTTTCTCCATCAGTTGTGGATCCTTCCTAAGATCTAGCCTTGACCTCAAATTTGAATCCAACTAATTTCCCAGATGAAGGGGATTTTTCCCTGATTTTCCTCAACAACCCAAAATTTTCTCAAACAAACCAGTGCTCCCCCAAAAGGGTGCACAGAGCGTTTCAATGCTCCAAAGAGCTGGCACACCCTGACAGTGGGCAGGGGAGTGTTGCTCGAAATTCCTTCAAAAAAAACCCAACGCTCCCCCAGACTAGTGTCCTGGGTGTTTCAACGCTCCCCCAAAGAGGGGTAGGGAGCGTTGGCACTCCCTGATAGTGGGTAGGGGAGCGTTGCCTTCCAAAAATCATTTTTAAGTGGTTTTTTCCATGCCAAATTCTTTGTACTCCTCATCAGATGATTTCTCCTTCTTAAACTAGTCTTTGAAGGTGTCTTAAGTGTCCTTATGATGTCGTTAGAGACATGACATAGGCACGATGGTAGCATGATGTTTGTGACACTTGCGACACTAGTAATGACGAAAATGGGTCATCATTAAAGTGAGTAATTTTGATGTGTAATAGTTACTCAAGTACAAGGAAAGCATACAAGTGTTACAATCTGAGGTTGAAAAAATTTGTGGAAAGCATCAATGTAAAAATTGATGAAACAGGTGGACAAGAATTAAAGGAAGAAGAAAATGAAACAACGGAATAAATATACGAAGAAGAAGTAGAAGATGAAAAAGAAGTAGAAGGGGAAGATGAAGAGGATCAAATAGAAGTATAAGAGCAAGTTCAACAAGTGCCTCCAAAGACACCTAGCAAACGAGTACAGAAGAATCATCCTTCAAATCAAATTATCGTAAACAAAGATGTAAGAGTTGAGACTAGAAAAAGAATATGTTCACCAAAACAAACACACCTAGCACTCTTATCTACGATTGAACCAAACAGTTTTGAAGAGGCCAGTAAGGATGAATTCTAGAATAAGGCCATGGATGAAGAATTGGATCAAATAGAGAAGAATAACACTTGGGAATTGGTTCCAAGACCAAAGAATAATAATTTAATTGGTACAAAGTGGGTTTTCAGAAATAAATCGAATGAAGATGGACAGGTTACAAGGAACAAATCTATATTGGTATGTAAAGGATACGCACGGGTTGAAGGAAACGACTTTGAAGAGACATTTTCCCCAGTTACCGAAATGGAAGCAATCTTATTGCTTTTAGCTTATGCATGCTCTAAGAATATTAAATTGTATCATATGCATGTGAAATCAAATTTTCTGAATGGGGAACTTGAAGAAGAAGTCTACATCAAACAACCAGAAGGATTTAAGTTGTCAGAGAACGCAGATTATGTGTGTAAATTGAAGAAGGCCTCGGGTAGTCTAAAACAGGCTCCTAGAGTGGGCAGGTTTCAGAAAAGGAAGTGCAAACAACAACCTCTACATCAAGGTAACTCAAGATATTATTTTATTAATTGAAGTTTATGTTGATGATATTATTTTGGAAGTAATCATGACAGGTTAAGGCAACAACTTTCAAAGTATATGCAAAATGAATTTGAAATTTCATTACTTGGAGAACTATCCTTCTTTCTGGGTCTTAAGATATGTCAAAGAAACCAAGGAATATTTATTTCTCAAACTAAGTATATTAGAGAAATACTAAATGAGTTCGGAATGGAAGAATGCAAAGATTGAAAACTAGTTACCACTCCTATGCAAAGAAGTTGCAAGTTGAGAAAATATGATGATTCAAAGTCTACAAACCATAGGCAATACAGGTCAATGATTGGTAGCTTACTATATGTGACAACATTCAGACCAGATGTAATGTAGGTATTTGGACAGGTGGCATGATCTCAAGCAGCACCAAAGGAATCACATGTCTTAGCAGTGAAGAGGATTTTAAGATATCTCAAAGGAACAGAAGAGTTTGAATTATGGTATCCAAAAGCAAAGTATCTATCACTTATTTCCTACACGGATGCAGATTGGGTAGGTTGCATTAATGACCGACGAAGCACCAGTGAAGCAACGTTCTACTTGGGTGAATGTTTAGTATCTTGGCTAAGAAAGAAACAATCATCAGTATCCTTATCTACAGCCGAAGCAGAGTATATTGCAGTGGCAACATGTTGTACATAGGTTCTATGGATGAAACAAACTCTGATAGATATACAGGTTGAGTATGATGAACCCATTCCAATCTATTGTGATAATACAAGCGCCATCAATATCTCAAAGAACCCAGTGATGCACTCCAAGACAAAGCACATTCCAATCAATTATCACTTTCTACGGGAACAAGTTGTAGATAAGAACATCAGAGTTGAATATGTGGGCACAAAAGAACAAGTGGTAGACATATTTACAAAACCACTTCCAAGGGAAGCCTTTGAGTATCTTCGTCAAAGACTCGGAGTAATTTCTACTCCAAAATGAATGCTTGTGAATGCTTATCTTATATGTCTTACATTTACAGGAGGAAGCACCATAAAGAGGACAGTTTAGGTTAGGAGATCGGTTTCAGAAAGAGCTCATTCAGGGGGAGTATCCCCAAGAAAATTTCATTTAGGGGGAGCAACCATGGATGGAAACTTATCTTTTCCATTGATGACAAAGAGGGGGAAATTTATCAGATGCAGAATAGAGAGTTAGATGCTTGGAGAAAGAGCGCATAGGCATGGTTCCAGGGGGAGCGATGGTCATAGGGAGAGCATGAGTGATATGACTTCAGTATTTCATCAGAGTGTTGCCATCAATGCCAAAAGAGGATATTGTTGATTAATTGAGTTGGTTTTCATTGATGTCAACCCTTGAAGAAACTTTGGTAGTGAATTTTGGTACACAGAGGTTTGGGTAATGGACCCAATTTTGTTTGATGGATAATGGTATGAGTTTTGATATATTTGTAGGTAAGACTATTCTAGATGGATAGTACATGTCATGTCATTTCCGATGGTATGTGGAACGTCACATAACTCCTCACGGTTAGAGAGTTATGGCCATGTGAAGTTGGAGAACCCTCATGAGTCATATAGAAGCCCCAAAAGGTCAAAGTAGTCAAAGTGGTTGCAAAGAAGAAATTATTTAAATAATAAAGAGAAGTAACGAGTGTATTATGAGTCAAAGTGGATACAAAAGAAATTATTTAAACAATAAAGTTAATGGAGAAATTACTAAGTGGACACGTGGTCAGAAGTGGGTTAGCCCTAAAATAAGGAAAGCAAAGAAGAAATTATTTAAATAATAAATTTAATGGAGAAATTACTAAGTGGACAAGTGGTTAGAAGTGGGTTAGCCCTAAAATAAGGAACCTTGAGGAAGCTACATAAAAGTATAAATAAGAGGCAAGGATCTCTCATTTTAAAACACGCTTGAGCATATTGAATATCTATAAGTGACTGAGGTAACCAAAGGATATATAAGGAGAATTTCAGAGGGAAGGTGAAGTAAAGAAGACCGAAATTCAAGGGAGGATAAATTATTTTAATGATGCTTTCTAAGGTATGTTATTTACAGGTCATCTTGCCATTTTCGCAATAATGTTTTTTCTAAAACGATTCAGAGTGCGAAATTGGGAGGCCATTGAGGAAACATATCCATGTAGCTTTGATAAAAATTTCATTTTGTGGGTCGTTGTATTTTTGGAGTTACACTTCGTGGAAAACAGGGTTTGTGGCTAGTCTTAAAACTAGTCTAAAACATGTGTTTCGGGTAAAAACGTCATAACTTCTTCATAACATATCCAAATTTAGTAAGACAAAATGTATTGGTTAGAGTACAGACTATACTATTATGGGTATCATTTTTAGATCCATACAACAAATATTCTGTGTAGGTCATGCTCTACAACTTTTATCTCTAGAATAAGCCAAAATTCAACAATGTATGTCATTTTTGCTATAACTCATTTTCTGAGAGGTTCCAAGTAGTGAAACCTGGAGAAATTGTATAAAAAACATAGTTAGCAACTTAACGAGAAATCTATAAAGTTCTCATTTTTGGGGGGTCAAGTTTTTTACCTCGTTTTTAAAAATGGTGCTACCGGTAGCACCCTCATCCATTTTTAGGTGGTTTTTTGATATTTTAAATTTTCTAATACATAAGGTTTTGACTTTGTTTTTTTAAATGCTCATTTTTTCAATTATTTTCAAAATTTTCAAAATTTTTATTTTATTTTATTTTTCTCAACCATGTTTTTTCATCTTTTTCAAACTTTTCTATTTTATTTTTATTTTTATTTTTATTCAATCGTATTTTTAATCATATTTTCATGATTCATTCAATGTTAAAAATGTTGTACACCATTTATTTTTTCGAAATTAAGATTTTTCATATAATTATTCTTCCTTAATTAAGTTATGGTTCCATACATTTTAAATATAGTGGAAAATATCATTTTTAACACATTTTTTTTACCTTACTTCAATAAATAGAAAATAAGTGTTGTTAAATAACAATATTTTTAAATATTTAGAAAAAAAATATAATTCATTTTTTTTTATCAATAAAAAACTAAAATAAATAAGAAAACAAACAAAATTGAAATTTAAAAAACAAAAACATTTTAAAAACAAATTTATATGAGAAAAATCCATTTAAGAAAAACCTAAAAAGCTAAAGAAAAAAAGAAAACCATAAAATTATATATATATATATATATATATATATATATATATATATATATATATATATATATATATATATATATATATATATATA
>JASDQU010106589.1:40627-70896 GCA_032191745.1 Picea mariana | reverse complement strand
AAAAAAAAAAATTACACAAAAAATACAAAAATCTAAAAAAAAAACATAAACTAATGTTATAATATAACATTGTTATATTATAACAATGTTATAATATAACATAGTTATTATTATAACTATGCTATAATATGAATGGGACTTAGGCCAGGCCCGTGGGGGGTTGAGGCGATGTCCAGCATCGCCCCAGCCCCCCACGGGCCTGGGCCTGGCCCTGGTCCCTTGGGCATCCACAAGACCTGGGCCAGGCCCGCGGGAGGTTGGGGCGATGTCGGGCATCGCCTCAGCCCCCCCACGGGCCTGGCACAAATCCCATTCATATTATAACATAGTTATAATAATAACTATGTTATATTATAACATAGTTATAATAATAACTATGTTAGATTATAACATAGTTATTATCGCCCCAGCCCCTCGCGGGCCTGGCCCAAATCTCATTCATATTATAACATAGATGTTATAATATAACATAGGTATTATTATAACTATGTTACAATATAACATAGTTATATTATAACTATGTTACAATATAACATAGTTATATTATAACATTTTTATATTATTAACATATTATAAAATAAAAAAATTTACATAAATTTGTAGTTTAGGTAAATTTAATGTTTTTGTTAATTTTGTTTTATTTTAGATGTTTTTTTTTTTAATTTTATTGAATTTTGAAGTTTTTTTTTTCTAATTTTAATTTTTTTTTTAAGTTTGAATGGATTTGTGGTTCTTTTTTTTCACAAAAAAAACTTTTTTTTGTTTTTTAAATTATTGTTTTTTGGGGAAATTTTAATTTGTTTTCATTTCTTTCTAGTTTTTCTTAGTTTTTCACAATTTTGTTCACTCTGAAAATTTCTTAGCTCATATGTTTTGAATATGGTCAATATAACAATACTTTTAAGAAATTATTTATGTTTCATTCAATGTAACTTGTATTTACTGTTTTATTATTATAAGTAAAAAAAATATTAAAAAGTAACGTTGAATTTTTAAAGTATATTGTGATATTTTCATGGCATTATGTATTACCTTATGCTTTGCGTGATAATAACATTTAAAAAGTAAATATTTAAGAGTTTATTTTATGATTTTGTCTATTGTAATGATGAGTTCTTTTACCACATTATTAAAATGTGTCATTTTCACACCCCAATTTTAAAATGGGTACTACCGGTAGCAGTACTTTTCAATTTGATGGTTGATTTTGAGGTTTTGGTTTTAATGGTACCAAGTGATAAAAATACGATTTCAAATGATCTCAAAATTTAACATTTTGAAAAAAAAACTAAAAAAAAATCAAAAACATCTTTTTTGTTTTTAGGTGATGATTTTAAGGTTTTTCTGAGCTACTGTCTAAGTTTTGAAGACCATGTTTGAAAAATGTTATAATTTTGACCCCGTTTTAAAAAGTGGTGCTACTAGTAGCACCACTTTTTGATTTGGGGGTTGATTTTGATGTTTTTTATGCAAAAATATGGGTTTTTTGGGCCAAAGTTCTCGTTTTGAGGTCACAGTTCTCATTAAGTTGGTAACTATGTTAAAAGACACTAAAGAACATTGTGTACTATTTTTAGATATGCATTCATTACAGGTACATAGTTATGATTATTTCAAGTTAGGGTTGTGTTGACGAGCGAAAAATACCATCCGTCAATTGGAAGAACGAGTATGGTCCAGGGTTGTCTAAGTAACCAAAGTCGTTTGGTATAACTCGTCCTGACGGGTTTAATGGTTCCATTGGTCAATCTAAGAATACTAAAAGAAAAGAAAAGAAATAGGTAACTAATTACTAAATATTACATATATGTGCATATGTATATAATGTGACTGTAATAGGTGTATTTAAGCTAAAGATAGATAATTGTCATTTATATACATTATTTACAGGCTACAAGTTTTAATCGAAACTTACGAAAAGCGATGTGAAAATGATTGCTTTCGAAGAAGCAGATAAAGAAAGCACATAGAAATATTTTTTGATTTTCCTTTTATAAGTCTTAAACTAATGAAGAAAATGTTGTGAAATGAAAACATACAGATAGTCAAAATCCAAACTTTACGTTCAAATTTCAGTGATAAACAAATAGTAAAAAAATGAAATCGAGCTAACCTCTTATCGAGCTAATGATATGCATCCAAATATCTGTGCGATATGAAAACATCTAACCACCTTGCCCAGGAGGGAAACCTGCACTGAACCTTAAGTATGTTCTGAATAAATGCAGAACGATTATGTTGGCAATTAAATTTAAATAGCAGATAAAATGATATCAATAGTTATCGTGATCTTATAATTACAAGAAATTGCATCAAGAAAAATCTGTTGGCGAACATCCTTGCATTTAATCTATCAACAGAAATTAAAAGAGAAACCCTGTAATTGAAGCTAAATAGATGATCACAAAATTTATATGTGAAGCATTTTATGGACAACATTCATAAAGGAATTATCCTAATAACATAATAAATGATGAATACTAAAGCTATCAAAAACTTATTATGATATCAAGATGAATAGAAACTTAATGAAGACACCACCCAAAAGAAGCGAAAGTCGAAATGAGTATTGTTGTTCCATTAAAGTTTGTTGATCAAAAGTCCATCTTCTGCCCTAGGCGAGGATGTCTTGATTACAAAAATTACAAGTATTTAAAGAGTTTAGAAAAGCTAAATATCTTATCTTGTGGGATAAGATTAAATCTCCAAAATGATTTGTTGATTAAAAAATAGAGGGTGATAACCACTCCATATCACATTGCATCTCTCAAAACTAAAACAAACTTCTTTCTGTTTACAAAAGATGTGCCAAACGAGCTCAGAAATAGTCCATAACATGAGATCACCACCAATTACTTGATATCCTGAAAACAAAAACAAAAATAAAAGAGTTTAGATATCATTATAGCCAATAATTTCCACAAATTCGAATGAAGATAAACTGGCTACAAAATCAATTGATTATGTAGCTAGTTTTATTTTAACAACAAAAATCAAATTAAATCTATATAATTAAAAAACTGAATAAAATAAAACTAAGGAAATCAATCAAATCTTTACCTCTTAACTGCATGCTAAATTTGATTCACAGGATCTTAGAATTAACTACTGATGTAACACTCTCAACATTCTTTACTATTATATTCTCAGTCATTTTCAAACGCTTGCCTTGCCTTTGAACAATGGACTTTAGCCTATGATTTTCATCCTTTAGCGAGTCGATCTGAATAGTGAGGGTTTTGATTTGCGATTGTAGAGTAGGTATGTATGTATAATATTTATCAATCCAAAACAGAGAAACTTCACACCATGAATCTGTAATAGCTATTTGAGAATGTCCACGGCCATGTGTCAGAACATCTCCACTATTGCCTTTGGGTTTCTTATCAAGCTTGATACCTAGAAATCCTTAATTGTGCTTCAGGCAGGGTGGAAAATTATCTACAAAATTATAAGCTTGGCCGGGATCTGGTTTGAGGCAAGGAGGGTCTTCTTTGGCCAAGAATCTTTCGATCTTAGAATCGAAGCTCTCATGGACCTCGATCATTTTGATCAAGCTCAGATGAGAGTTTGATTTATTTCATAGGATTCTTGAGATTACTACCTCCCCTTTTATTTTTAAACCCTATATCCATGTCACCCTTAGACGGTTTGTATGAAGGCATGTTTGCATTCTTAGCAGAGGTGTTAGGATAGGCGTGTTGTTCATGGCCATGCAATTCAAAGGTTGTCAGCTCAGCATATATTTTCTCAGGCATAGGCTCATTGAGGATGGTCGTAACACAAGCCTCTTTAGATGAAGGAACTACTCTGTCAGTGGCAGGGACTGTGGTTTCTTCCATCATGGGCTTATCAACCTCTATGGTACAGGGTGTAACGAAACCATTTCGGATTAGGAAGGCGTCCCAATTATCATTTTGCAATTTTAGTTGGTGAACCAACAACATTTTTATCAACCTATGATGAAACAGACTCGAGTTTAAACGCTATATCTTATACCTTTTGGCCATCTTATACAGACTTCTCAATAAATAAAAGGGCATATTCAGCTGAAAACCGATGAAGTTCATCAACAAACTTATGTAATACAAGAAAACAAGGCCAAAGTGACCCTCACATGTGACGAATTGTCTCAGGATTACTAATAAACCATGCCACATGGTTTTCAACAAGGATATGGGCATACCTTTATCACAACATATGATCTTCCTAGAGGTGAAGAACAGGCTCCACGGTACCTCTTCTACCTTGGCATTTTTGAACCATTTCTGCCCGCTCAATGGAAGACCCGTCGTCTGGCCTAAAAAATCCTCAGTGACCTCGATTTGAATGTCTCCTACCTTGGCTCAGAAACCATCAAAAGATAGGGCAAATTCTTGGGCAGCTTCCAAATTAAAACCCTGAAATTTCTCGACAAATTCAAGCCATCCTTGACCTTTAAGGTCTTCCCTTGCATCATCACACAGGAGAAGGGTTTGCGAGCCATTGGGCTCAATCCTTACGACCAAGGCCTTGAGGGTTTGGGAGGCAGAAAGAAAACACAATGAGTATAAAAGGTTTATGGGACAGAGAAGACCAGAGCGAAATCTCAGACCCAAAACTCATCAATACCCTAGCGCGTATGAAAAGGGGTTCTGCAATACAAAATGAAAGGCGTTTAGAGAAATGAGTGCCAAGAGTACATACGAAACCCGAGACTTAGCTCGAAATGATGGGCCTATTGTTGTCGGACTGCCACCTCTCACAGGGTACAGGCCACAACCAGGTTCATTCAAAATTTATCATTGCGCAACAAGGTGGGGTTGGTTTCTAAAGTTTAGGAGAGGAAATGTTTTGTGAACCAAAGTGTAGTGACAAGAATAGGTCTTACCAAGAGCCACAAATATATATAGCATAGTTTAATTTCAATGGATCCTTGGTGTTTCAAACAACAATTCAAAGCACACTTCACAATCGATGAGCAAGTTTAAAGCAATAAACAAGATGAGATTCACAACAACAAAAAATCCTTTATTAAAAAAAACTGTAGAGACATCTACCTTTCATAAACCTTAGATAAAATGGTAATACAATCATAAGTTTTAATGCTTCGTTCATGCTTTCATTCATGAACGAAGCATGAAAACGAAGAAAGGAAAACAATAGGAATAACTGAAACATCATATTCATAATTTCAAAATTTTCTTATGAAAAGAAATAACCATATGACCACGGGTAGGAAGCTACATAATTTATTATTTGATGCTTTAAAAGGTGAAAATATGTAGGGCTACCAAAAATGGTGACTTGCTGGGAGAAGCAGTTATCTCTGTATCATCGACGAGTTCAGGTTAGAACTATTAGAATGATTTCAGATCAAAGAACAATTGAAATACATTAAGCATCTTGACAATCATTACGTGGTCCAGCTTAAGATATCTTTCGTTAAAAATGAAATCTGGTGATAGACTTCACAAATGAGAGTCATGATGTTTAAGTTAATGGCTCCAATGTTGCTGAAAGGGCCACTGCTTCTAGCAGGCGCCCATAGCCTCGGCAGGGATGTCAATTAATCCACTCTGATGCCTCTATCATGTCCAAGAAATTTCAATTCAAAATGAAGGATGCTTATGATCAAAATTTATACCTGAGAATTTTCTCTAACCTGACATCGCTTCGCTGCCAGTGGACCCATTCAGTACCCCAGCGAAGTTGTCTTGGCATCATGCATGCATTTACCCACTGCTAGCAGACATGTTCAGTATCCTGGTGGGTTTACAAACACTTCCCACAACTCTTGAGAAATTTTTCACAATCTGATATAAATTTAAAAACATTCATAAGAGCAGGGCGACGCTGAAAATTCCAATTTTTACAAGACTTGTTATTTTCCAGCCTTTTAATTTTTGCTTGCTAACCTTCATCATGGTCTGAAAATAGTTCACTGATGAAACTAATTTTCGAGGACAGGAAAGCATTCTTGAGTCATTTTCTTAAAAGCAGGGATAGCGTAAAGAGATTTTAATAATAGTCGTGTCTGCTCTCAAATGAAAATTGAAACCAAAAATCAACTCTGAACAAAAAACCATCTTTAACTAGTTTACGTTTTTAGGAAAACACAGCAGTTGATGCTCTGACGGTCCTTGATAGTTGTTTTAAGATGAAGCATTATGTTCTCCTTTTTTGAACTAAACCATAATACAGGCATGTTTTACCCGGAAAGCTAATAAACAAAAAAAATAAAATGAAAAAAAACGGAAAGCAAAACAAACCAAAACAGAAAAATATGTACAAAAGGTGTATCTAGGATTTGTCAGGCGAAATACCTTTTGAGAGCTTGGCCATTCACTGGGAAGGTGTCTAGTTGTCCCTCTAAATTCTATAGGCGTAAAGAACTGGGACCTAGTTTTTCAGTGATTAAGAAAGGTCCCAACCATAGGTTCTAGAACTTGGTATGTTCCCCTTTTCGCTCACGAGGTTTATCCCACTTCAGGACAAGATCACCTACCTCAAAATTCCTGTCTGAGGTAGAACTCGAATCAAACCTGCTTTTGACAATACGTTGATGTTGATCCAGTTTTTCTTTCGCTTGGGCTCTTACCTCTTCTAACTTCAGCAAAGCATTAATCCAACTTTCCAGAGGAGGACAAACTTCTTCCTGAAATTTCTGCGATAGTTGCAGAGAAGGAAGCAGAACATGCTGAGGAAGAATTGCTTCCCTTCCGTAAACGAGAAAGAAAGGGGAATTACCAAAAACAGTTTTTGGAGTCACCCTATCAGCCCAGATTGCATTGAATAGTGCGTTGTGCCAGTTTTTGTGGTTTTCAGAAACTGTCCTCTTGGTGATATTGATCAGGTTTTTGTTTGTCAATTCTGCTAAACCATTTCCTTGGGGGTAATAGCTGGCAGAATATTTTAGTTTTATCCATTTTTCTAAAGAAAAGGCACTCATATCGAGGGACAAAAAATAGGAAGCATTATCGAAAACCAGACATTCAAGAATACTGAATTGAGTAATGATATTTGAATTAAGGAAAGATATTACCTGACTGGTGTTTACCACTTTTAATGGTGCAGCCTCGGACCATCTGGTAAAATAGTTTGTCACTGTAATGATGTATTTATGTTGCTACTAGGAGGTGGGGTTAATTGGGCGAATGATGTCAAGACCCCATTGCTGAAAAGGGAAATCCATCAAGACAGGTTGCAGCGGGAATGCCGCCTTCTATACTCGTCTAGAATCCTTTTGGCAGATTATGCATTTGTGACATAATGTATGGGCATCTTTGAATAGCGTCAGCCAATAGTACCCTGCTCTTAATACTTTGTGAGCATTAGTGTCTCCACTGAAGTGCCCACCAGCTTCTCCTCCATGCAATTTAGATAATACTTTATCTACTTTATCTCTTTCCAGACAACGCATAAGGATTTCATTAAATTTTTTGCGAAATAATATACCATTCACCAGCTGGAAAGGTGCAGATTTTAGTCTTAATTATCTTCTCTTTTTTGGATCAATATGACAAGGAGATGAACTGTGTGTTAGATAAAACTTAATGTCATCAAACCAAGAATTAGCAGGATCTTTTGCACAGCAAATTTGACTTTGATTATTTTGATCTTCAGTTAACACATTAGTTTGACTTTGTTGTTCTTCAACTGAATCAGTGACTAATTTGCATAGACCTTGGCCTCTAACAATTTTCACAGGGGTAATATCGAGGTCATACTCTTTTAGGATGTCATCCAGTTTGCCCATTTTTCACCCAGTTCTTTCTGTACTAGCAAATTTCTGACAGCAGGGTAAGGCATAATGACTTTAGTGTAAAGAGTGAAATCTTGTGAAAAGTCGGGGCTCATTAGGGATAGAGCCTCCATTGTGGATTTTTTGATTGAGTCAAAAGATTGACTTTCTTGTGGTCCCCAATGGTATTGCACACTCTTTTTTATTAAGTTTTTCAATGGCCTCACCATTTTCGAGAAACTCGGGACAAACCTTCTGACAAAATTTATTTGACCGAGAAAAGATTGCATAGATTTTTTGGAAGAGAGGGGAGGAAGCTTTGAAATGACTTGAGTTCTTTCGAGATCAATGATCATCCCTTCATTGGATACTATGAATCCGAGCAGCTTACCTTGTTCCACTGCAAAGACAATTTTCTTAGGATTTAGAGAGATTTCGTACTTACGGTATCGTTGTAAAACAAATATTAGATGGGCTAAATGATCCCCCTTATTTTTGGAGAAAACAGTGACGTCATCGAGATAGAATACTACAAATTGTGATTAGACCGCAAAAAGTGATATTCATCGCTCTCTGGAAAGTGGCCCCGGCATTTATAAGCCCAAAAGGCATCTTTCTATAGGCATAGATACCCCATGGAGTACAAAAAGTGGTTTTCAGTTGGTCTGGGGGAGACATGAGGACCTGGTTGTACCCTGAAAAACTGTCTAGTAGTGACAATCTTTCAGAACCGGATACCTGTTGGAGAATTTGTTCCATCAGAGGAACAGGGTAATTGTCTTTGTCAGACGCTCGGTTTAAGTTCCGAAAATCGACACATAATCGAATTTCGCCACTTTTCTTTCTTACAAGGACAAGGTTAAATACCCACTGTGTGTGTCTTACTGGGAAGATTATCTTTGCATTCAATAGTTTGTTTAGTTCTTTCTTGATTGTTGGTTCAAGTTTGGGGTGCATCTTTCTCAACTTCTGTTGAAAAGGTTGAGTTTGGGGATTCATGGGGATGATGTGTTATATAATGTTAGGATCAAATGTTTTTAGATCATCATATGTCCAAGCAAAGACATCCTTAAATTCTTTAAACAGTTTTATAAAAGTTGATTTATCTTGCTCGGAATATCACGTTCCAAAATTGATGCATTGTGGATTATCTTTAGTTCCCAGATTTACCTTTTCATGGGTCAAGGAAGAACTATCATTTTACAATTTACCGATTTTCTGAATTTGTCATGCAAATCATAAAACTTTTCTAATCTTACCACATATTTCAGGATAGAATTTACCAGATCTGATGTTGATTCGGGAGACCTTGGGTCCGATATTACCGTAAAATTGTGGAGGTCTTTGTTATGGGTGCCTTCATCGATAACCGCGCTTCAGAAAGTGTCTTCCATGTGTAGGAAATTGATGATATGTTGATCATCATCGAACACTCTCCAGTTAGTGATGTTGTCTAGGATTGATGGTCTAAACAACAACTCAATCAAAAATGCGTTCGGAGAAAGGCCTTCTGCGGGAAAAAGTTTGGAAGCAACGTTAGCTAACAAGCCAGCCTCAGAATTGTTTAATCTTGGAATGGATTTAATGTTAAATGCAGAAAATTTGTGCATTAGATTCCATACCTCATCTTGATAAATTTTCAAGAGTGGTGATAAGCAATGAATGGAATTTCTTACCTGTCTGACCACAATTTCTGAATCATCGAATACCATTAAATTATGTACTTTCAAATCTAGTGCCTTTCTGAGTTCTTGCAGAAGTGCCTCGTATTCAGTAGTGTTTTTTGTGCATTCAAATTATAATCAGCAAGTGATCAAAGTTTTGTTACCTACTGGGTCAATGAGCACACATCCTGCACCAGCTCTTTTTTTAGATTTGGATCCATCGAAGTAGAGAGACCATATGTGAGCTTCATCGGCCGTATTAAACACATTAGGTAGAATTGTCGACTATGTGCATGTCATGAGTTTCGACTGTTGTTCCAGGTCAGTGATAATAGAAGTTCCCACCATGAAGTTACCAAAAAAGGTGTTCATTCCCTACATTTCGGGTGAATTAGCGGAAGCAGTAAATGGTTCATTAGCGTTATTTAAATCGGTCATGGTAAGCTTGAGGTAATGCTCATGATCACTACTCCATATTGTAAAAATTTCGACGTTTTATTTGCGGCGTTATGGACAAAATTGTCCATATTGTCGTAAAATAGAGGAAATTTATAAAAAAAAAAATCATGTTGCCCAATAACGTCGCTCTTGCCACGTTAACGTCGGTATTGCCACATTAATGTCGCTCTTGCCACGTTTTCCACTGGAACGTCGCTCTTGCCACGTTTGTGAAGATGTATGTCGCAATTGCCACGTTAACATCGGTCTTGCCACGTTAACGTCGCTCTTGCCACGTTTTCCACTGGAACGTCGTTCTTGCCACATTTTCCACTGGAACGTCTCTCTTACCACGTTTGTGAAGATTTATGTCGCAATTGCCACATTAACATCGCTCTTGCCACGTTAACGTCGCTCTTGCCAATCGATTGATCCTGATTCTGTTAGGCTTCCCATTCTCTGGCATCCATAAATGGGACCAGTCTGTCGCGAAGTAGCCATGCAACTGTTCGGACCAATCCCTGCTTAAAAATTAACCATATACTTCAGGGATGTCAACGACAATGATATCAATAATCTGGTGAACCTTAGGATTAGAGGATAGCCTAACAAGGACATTTTTTAATTCACCTATTACCTTAACACTAGTCCGATCGACATGAATAATTTTTAGACTGGAAGGTTGAACTCCAGCATTGATTTTTTGGCAGACAGACCAGGGCATCACATTTGATGATGCGCCAGAATCTACCATGCAGTTATGTACATTTCTATTGAAATTTTCAAAAGTCAATAAAAAAGGTGAGACATTTTTGCGAGTATTAACAGCAGAACTTTGTTGGTTTTTAGTCGATGTCCCTGAAATTACTTTATCTACATTTGATACACTTTTTACAGCAAGGTCACTTTTATCCGAGGGTTCAGGTGTTGTTTTAGTAGAGACCTTTTGAGGTGTTTTAGGGCTGATTTCTGCAATTTTCTTGCTGTTCAGATTATTGTTTTTGTTGTTTTCTGCAATTTTCTAAAGCATCTTTCGCAGAAGAAAATGAAATTTCAACAGTTCATAAACAAAAATATTAGCTCTAAGTTTCTTTAGGTCTTCAATCAAATCATATTATAAACTTGGGGTTGCTTAATTCTGTTTAGTTTCAGTTTGCTTAAACTATTTTTGAGGCGCATTAGTTCCAATTTCAGAAGAGGGTTTATTCTGAGTTTTTCTTCTGGTATTTTAAGGATGGACAGTTTCAAAATTGGCTTGAAAGATACTGTCCGAAAAATGCCCAAAGATATTGGGAGAGGATTCATCTTATTCTATTGTTTCTTCTTCAACCACATATTTAGAAATCTCAGGGGGAACTAAGTTATCATGTGCTTCAAGGATTGTATGTATAGCATATTGTAGGATTTCGAGGTTCAGGCCTTCGGGATTTAGGTTTGGCCGGTTTGGGGGAAAAGGTTTTCTAAAAGGGGGTTTGTAAGTCCCTTTGCTTGAATATGATTCTTCAGCTAATCTCCTTAAGTCTACGACTTGATTTGACAATTTTTGGGCGACCTTTTGTAAACTTTCCAGATCTAAACTCTTTGATTGAGTTTTGGTTTGGGGAGGTCTAGGAAGAATTTCTATCTTCTTATTAGAATATGGGGTAATCTCTGCCTCGTTACTAAGATTATATTTTAAGCTTAGAATATCTTTCTCGATTTGGCTTGCCTCCTCGAAGGATTCCAATAATGTTGCCTTCTTAGACCTTTTTACCCAAATAGCTATATTCTAGTATAGCGCTTTGGTGTAATATGTGACAATAAGATTTTCAGTAGGCATTGAATCAATAGGGATTCAATTTTTTAATGTGAGGAACCTTTGATTAAAATCTTTTATTTTTTCCTTAGGGTTCATCTTTAAGCTGGAGAGTTCCATGACTAAGACTTCGGGAGATTTATCATCTTTGAATTTCTTGAGGAAACAAGACTCGAATTTGTCCCAAGATACAATGGTGTGGGGTTGTTGGGAAAAATACTACGTAGAGGCATTGCCTTCAAACGTATAAGGAAAAATTCTACATACTACATCTTCATGTTCTATGCTTCGGAGTCTAATGGCTAGCATGAATTTTTTTATGTGATCCTCAGGGATTTGCTTAGAGTCTGGATTGAATTTAGGGAGCCATTTCTCTGGATGTTTAGGCAAAGGGTGTTGTGGTCCAGGTATGGCCACGGTATCTTGATCAAGCCAGAGTTTGGTAGGATTGTTTGTATTTTCCATGGGCGTAAGTGGTGTCGAAGGCTGAGATGAAGAACTACCTTTGTCGGATGACTCTTCTCCCAAAGAGGAAGGAGATAAAGGAGGTGGTGAAGGTGGGATACTAGATCCTTCGGTTGCAGGAGTGAGGATGTGATCTAGATTTGTAGGGTTTAGGAGCAGACCAGTGCCTTCAAGTTGCTCTTTAATATCAGAGAAATCTAAAGGTTGATTTAGTGGCCGACCCGGTTGTCTGATACGGGTCAAAGCACCTTGTGTCCTTAGAATCGACTGACGAACAATTTCTTGTACATCGGACCCTGGCGGGTTTCATGTTACTGGCTCAGCGGTAATCTGTGGGTTTTCGTTTGAGGTGGTTTATGTTTGAGAAGTAACATTGTCGTCAGAACGACTTCTTGTTATTATAGGGGAGCGGGTGTGGGGGGGAGGAGTCTTGCGACCTCCATGTGCCATCAATCGTGTTCAGGCCCTCCTTCTAGCGCGATTTGTTGATGAGCGAAAAAGATTGTTCGTCAATTAGAAGAACGAGTCTGGTCTGAGGTTGTCTAAGTAACCCAAGTCGTTTGGTATAACTCATCCTGACGGGTTTAATGGCTCCATTGGCCAATCTAAGAAGCCTAAAAGAAAAAAAAATAAAAGAAAAGAAATAGGTAACTAATTACTAAATATTACATATATGTGCATATGTATATAATGTGACTGTAATAGGTGTATTTAAGCTAAAGATAGATAACTGTCATTTATATACATTATTTACAGGCTACAAGTTTTAATCGAAACTTATGAAAATCGATGTGAAAATGACTACTTTCGAAGAAGCAGATAAAGAAAGCACATAGAAATATTTTTTGATTTTCCTTTTATAAGTCTTAAACTAATGAAGAAAATGTTATGAAATGAAAACGTACAGATAGTCAAAATCCAAACTTTACGTTCAAATTTCAGTGATAAACAAATAGCAAAAAAATGAAATCGAGCTAACATGTTATCGAGTTAATGATATGCATCCAAATATCTGTGCGATCTGAAAGCATCTAACACCTTGCCCAGGAGGGAAACCTTCACTGAACCTTAAGTCTGTTCTGAATAAATGCAGAACAATTATGTTAGCAATTAAATTTAAATAGCAGATAGAATGATATCAATAGTTATCGTGATCTTATAATTGCAATAAATTGCATTAAGAAAAATATGTTGGCGAACATCCTTGCATTTAATCTATCAACAGAAATTAAAGGAGAAACCCTGTAATTGAAGCTAAATAGATAATCACAAAATTTATATCTGAAGCATTTTATGGACAACATTCATAAAGAAATTATCCTAATAACATAATAAATGATAAAGACTAAAGCTATCAAAAACTTATTGTGATATCAATATGAACAAAAACTTAATGAAGACACCACCCACAAGAAGTTAAAGCCGAAATGAGTATTGTTGTTCCATTAAAGTCTGTTGATCAAAAGTCCATCTTCTTCCTCATGCAAGGATGCCTTGATTATAAAAATTACAAGTATTTAAAGAGTTTAGAAAAGCTAAATATCTTATCTTGTGGGATAAGATTAAAACTCCAAAATGATTTGTTGATTACAAAATAGAGGGTGATAACCACTCCATATCACATTGTATCTCTCAAAACTAAAACAAACTTCTTTCTATTTACAAAAGATGTGCCAAATGAGCTCAGAAATAGTCCATAACATGATATCACCACCAATTACTTGATATCCTAAAAACAAAAATGAAAATAAAAGATTTTAGATATCATTATAACCAATAATTTCCACAAATTTGAATGAAGATAAACTGGCTACAGAATCAATTGATTATGTAGCTAGTTCTATTTTAACAACAAAAATCAAATTAAATATATATAATTAAAAAAAAAAAATGAATAAAATAAAACTAAGGCAATCAATCAAATCTTTACCTCTTAACTGCATGCTAAATTTGATTCACAGGATTTCAGAATTAACTATTGTTGTAACACTCTCAACATTATTTACTATTATGTTCCCAGTCGTTTTCAAACGCTTGCCTTGCCTTTGAACAGTGGACTTTAGCCTATGATTTTCATCCTTTAGCGAGTCGATCTGAATAGTGAGGGTTTTGATTTGTGATTGTAGAGTAGGTATGTCTGTATAATATTTATCGGTCCAAAATAAACAAACTTCACACCGTGAATCTGTGATAGTTGTTTAAGAATGTCCACGGCCATGTGTCAGAATGTCTCCATGGTTGCCTGTGGGTTTCTTATCAAGCATGATACCTAGAAATCCTTGACTGTGCTTCAGGCAGGGTGGCAAATTATCTACGAAATTATAATCCTGATCGAGATCTGGTTTGAGACAAGGAGGGTCTTCTTCGGCCAAGAATCTCTCGATCTCAAAATCGGAGCTCTCATGGACCTCGATCATTTTGATCGAGCTCACATGAGAGTTCAATTTATTTCATAGGCTTCTTGAGATTAACCTACCTCCCCTTTTATTTTTAAACCCTATATCCATGTCACCCTTAGACGGTTTGTATGAAGGCCTGTTTGCGTTCTTAGCAGAGGTGTTAGGATAGGCATGTTGTTCATGGCCATGCAATTCAAAGGTTGTCGGCTCAGCATCTGTTTGCTCGAGCATAGGCTCATTGAGGATGGTCGTAACATAGGCTTCTTTAGATGAAGGAAATGCTCTATCAGTGGCAGGGACTGTGGTTTCTTCCATCATGGGATTATCAACCTCTACGATACTGGGTGTAATGAAACCATTTTGGATTAGGAAGGAGTCCCAATTATCATTTTGCAATTTTAGTTGATGAACCAACAGCATTTTGATCAACCTGTGATGCAACAGACTGGAGTTTAAACGTTGTCTCTTATACCTTTTGGCCATCTTATTCTTAATAAATAAAAGGGCATATTCAGCTGAAAATCGATGAAGTTCATCAACAAACTTATGTGATACAGGAAAACAAGGCCAAAGCGACCCTCACATGTGACGAATTATCTCAAGATTACTAATAAACCATGCCACCGGGTTTTCAACAAGGATACGGGCATACCTTTATCATGGCATATGATCTTCCTAGAGGTGAAGAACAGGCTCCACAGTACCTCTTCTACCTTGGTGTTTTTGAACCATTTTTGCCCGCTCAGTGGAAGACCCGTCACCTGGCCTAAAAAATCCTCAGTGACCTCGATCTAAATGTCTCCTACCTTGGCTCGACAACCATCAAAATATAGGGCAAATTCTTGGGCGATTTGTAAATTAAAACCCTAAAATTTCTCAAGAAATTTGAGCCATCCTTGACCTTTAAGATCTTCCCTTGCATCATCACACAGGAGAAGAGTTTGCGAGCCATTGGGCTCAATCCTTATGACCGGGGCCATGAGGGTTCGGGAGGCAGATAGAAAACACAGTGAGTATAAAAGGTTTCTAGGACAGAGAAGACCAAAGTGAAATCTCAGACCCAAAACTCATCAATACCCTAGCGCGTATGAAAAGGGGTTCTGCAATACAAAATGAAAGGCGTTTTGCGAAATGAGTGCCAAGAGTACATACGAAACCCGAGACTTAGCTTGAAATGATGGGCCTATCATTGTCAGACTACCACCTCCCACAAGGTACAGGCCACGACCAGGTTCATTCAAAATTTATCATTGCCCAACAAGGTGGGGTTGGTTTCTAAAGTTTAGGAGAGGAAAAATTTTGTGAACCAAAGTGTAGTGACAAGAATAGGTCTTACCCAGAGCCACAAAGATATATAGCATAGTTTAATTTCAATGGATCCTTGGTGTTTCAAACAACAATTCAAAGCACACTTCACAATCAATGAGCCAGTTTAAAGCAATAAACAAGATGAGCTTCACAGCAAAAAAAATCTTTTATTAAAAAAAACTGTAGAGACATCTACCTTTCATAAACCTTAGATAAAATGGTAATACAATCATAAGTTTTAATGCTTCCTTCATGCTTTCAGTCATGAACGAAGCATGAAAACGAAGAAAGGAAAACACTAGGAATAATTGAAACATCATATTCACAGTTTCAAAAATTGCTTATGAAAAGCAATAACCATATGACCACGGGTAGGCAGCTACATAATTTATTACTTGATGCTTTAAAAGGTGAAAATATGTAGGGCTTCCAACAGGTTGTTGACTAATCCAAAATTAGTCATGTGAGACTAAAGTAAAGTTTGATGAAAATGCCAGTCTATTGTTCTTAAAATTAAGGAAGGTTTCCAAGTGTGTGATCATATACACCAGGTCTATTACAAAGTTACAAATCAGATTTGGATGATGAAATTGATGAGGGCTTTTGGTTGAGGTACATGTTGGGTACATGGTTGAGACAAGTAGTTGATGAGTTGNATGAGTCATAGTGTATGTGTATTTGACGTATGATTGGTACATATTTGGTGCATGGTTGATGCACTCATTGATGATACAGGTTGAGGTACATGTTGGTGAATGGTTGATGCACTTGTTTATGGTACAGGTTTAGAGCAGTATATCTCGCAGTGATAGTGTGACAGTGGTTCCATCATTCTACTTATATTTTAGGGTGGCTGGACAGGGCAAGGATAGATGGTTTTAGCCACCTTCTGGTTGTAGCTGAAAAACATAAGAGTTTGTAGCCTCCTTCTGGTTATAGCCAGAGAGTTGGGGAGTTGGAGTTTCCCTCAGGTTGTAGCCTGAGAAACTAGGGGGTTGGAGTCTCCTTCCAGTTGCATTTGTTAAACAAAGGAAGTTGGTGCTTCCAATGAATGTAATTCTTAAAGACATATAAGAAAAAGAATTGTGTGGTTTTCTCCCGCTTTGAGTTTCCACATAAAAACACTAGTGTACTGTGAATGTGTATGATTACTCATTTGTTCATTGTTTATTTACTCTACAACTATTGGATGATAATGCTACATTGATATAACACTTGCATTTTATGGTTAAAAAGGATTTAATTTCTCTATTACTGATTCACCCCCCCTCTTAGTAATCCAACAGGTTTTCCATTTTGGTTTTCCAAGGTAAAATATTTGTGTAATGTGTGTTTTCTTTGTCATTTACTTTCTTGTTTAAATCTTGTTGGAAGATTGGTTGTTGTCATTGATGTCAACCCTAGCCATTGGTTTTTGGACCCCACAGTTGATTGAAGTAGATAGACATGAAGGAAATTAAATATGTAGATACAACATCCATGGATAGATAGTATAAGTCATTCTGCTTCCGGTGGTATGTGGCACGTCACATGGATCCTCATGATTGAGGAGAAATGAATTTTTGAAGATGACAATGTGAATTGAAGTAGAAACTACATGTCGGCCCTAATGTTAAAAGGAAGTGGCATAAAGGGTATAAATACATATCATTATACATTCATTTTACACACACAAGTTTGTTAATGAGAAAAGAGATATAAGTTGAATTTCAGAGGAAATCTAAAGTAAAGAATGTTGAATTTCAAGGGAGGATGAAGTCTCTTGGTGACGTGTTCTAAGGTATGTTATTTACAGGTCATCTTAACATTTTTTCTATAACTTTGTTTCTAGAATGATTCAGGTGGTGAAATTCGGAGACTATTGAGAATACATATCTAGGTATCTATGTTAAAAAATTTAGCGCTTTATTCGCTACAATTTTGGAGGTATACTATGTGGAATATAGGGCTTTTTACTAGTCTTGAAGCTAGTCATAAACAAGTGTTCCGGGTAAAATAGTCATAACTTCTTCATACAGAATCCAAATGAAGTGAGACAAATTTCATTGGAAATAGTGTGGGTTGTAGTTTCCTATGTACTAATTTCATAATTTGATGTTAAATATTGAGCACAGGGCATTCTGTACAAGTTCTCTCTCCTGAATAAACTAGAATTGAATAAGATCTACCATTTTCTCTATAACTCCTTTTTGGGAGGATTCAAGGAGTGAAACTTGGAGGAGTTTCATAGAATACATTGAGTAATATTATCTACAGGATCAGAGTATTCCAAGAAGTGAAGAATTGCAAAAGTTGAAGAAGTCTCAGGAAGCATTATCAGGTTCTATGTGATGGTTGGTTGATGATGATAATTTAATGTAAAGTTTTATTATCTCTCATATATTTTTGGGTGGAAAGAAGGGGCAAGGATGGAGAGGTCAACCCTATATTGATATTGGAGGATTGTATCTTCCCTTTGGAGTTTTATCCCTCCTTTTATATTTGGAATTTGTATCTACCTTTGGAAGTCATTACTTCCCTTGAACAATAACTATTGGTTATTTATCATATATTGTGCATGGTGTATTGTGGTGTATTAGTGTAACTCTTATACTATTGTTCATTTATCATTGGATATAATTGAATATATAATTGGGTTGAAGTATAAGTTGAAAAAAATTCCAAAATTGTACTTGATATTGATTCACCCCCCTCTCAGTATCAACAATTGGTATCAGAGAAGGTTGCCTTCAGAACAGTTTAACCACTAGAAGGAAAGTCCTGAGCAGAGATGGATGACCACGAGCACATTTCAAATGTGATTCAAGTATTTGATGGAAGAAATTATGCATACTGGAGTGATAGAGTGAAAACTTACCTAACGGATTTGGGAGTAGAAATTTGGTACTCAGTTGTAAATGGCTATGTAATCCCAAATAATGCTCCAACCGATCCAAATGAGAAGAAACTTATGAGTTGTAATTAAAAATCTAGACATGTTATTCTAGCAGCATTGGCACCAACCATTGCTAGCAAAGTGATGGGTTGCAGCATTGCTAAAGAGGTATGGGACAAACTCAAGAGTATTTATGAAGGTGATCCAAAAGTTAAGCAAGTCAAGCTTCAACGACATAGAGTAGAATTTGAAAATTTGAATATGGGTGAAAAGGAAGATATTGCAACCTATTTTCTTAGAGTTGATGAAGTTGTTAATGTTATCGGAGGATTAGGTGAAGGGTTCCATGAATCCTTGGTTGTACAAAAAGTGTTGAGATCACTTCTCTTGAAGTATGATGCTAAGGTATCTGCCATTGAAGAAACTAGGGACTTGACCAAAATGACAATGGATGAATTACATGGGTATCTTATAGCATATGAAATGAGAACAGGTATAGAAAGTGACCAGCCAAACAATGAAGCAGCCTTTAAATCCATAAAGAAGACAAAATACAAGGATAACAACCTTAATCAAGAAACAATAAATTTTGTAAGAAGGTTCCAGAAGAAAAGTGGAATATACAAAGGTAAGTCTCCTCTCAAATGCTTTAATTGTGGTATAATAGGACATATTGTTGAAAACTGCTACTATAAAAAGAGAAGTCTCAACAATAAAAAGAGATTCTACTCCAAGGATGATGACATCTCCTCAGATGAGAGTGATGAAGAAGATAATGATGGAGGAGAAGTCCTCTTCGTAACCCAAGAAACCCAAGATGATGATCACAAGAATTATAAAGAAGAAGAAATCATTTCTGAAGAAGATTCAGATGAAGAAACCAACCTTGATTCCTTTCGGGGATACAAAGACAATGCAAAGAGTGAATAAGAAGATGAGAATCTTGAAAATTTGAAGCATGTTGAAACGGAAAATATCATGATTAGAAACACAAACATAATACTAAAAGGTGAATTGAGTAGTTTTGAAGAAGAGAATTACAACATTGAAAAGACCATTGATAGCTTGAAGGAACAATTAGAAGATTATGAGAAATTGAAAGTAGAATTGGATCACACAAAAGGGGAGCTACTATTGACAATAGAGAAGTTGAAGAAGTTCGAAAAAAGCACTGAAAATTTAGATGAGATCCTTAGTAGTCAAAGATCTCCAAATGACAAGACAGGACTAGGATACAATGACAGTTTGAAGACAACAAAACAAGAGAAGGAAGATGAAAATGATGAAACCAACAATCATGAACAAGTTGAACAACAAGATAGAATACTAGAATTCAGAAGGAATGAGACATCAAGAAGATCCTCTCCCATCAGGTATGAAAGCAATCATTATGAAGGAAACTATAGAAGAATAGATTGTGAACCTAGATGGACCACACCGCAAAGAAGATCACGTACTCCCAGGTATCAAAATTTCTTTCTTGGACATTGTTATACTTGTCGAAATTTTGGACACAAGACAATCAATTGTAGAATCAATGAAAGGAATAACTATGCAAGCTAAATGAATGGTGCAAATAGTAGATATGGAAATGTTTGTAGACCTGTCAACATGAATTATAATCCATTTGACCCATTAAAACAAATTTGTCAGCATGAAGAAAAAGGGTGGAAATGTTGCATTTGGAGATGACTCGTCTACCAAAATACTTGGAAAAGTAACTGTAAAGCTTGGAAGTGAAAATATAAAAGCAGGAAAAGTCATATTGGTTGAATATCTAAAGCATAATCTCCATAGTGTCAGCAAAATATGTGATCAAGGATACACTCTTACGTTTGACTTCCGAAAATGTAAAATCAGAGAAAATAGCTTATGAAGATTGGTTGCAACTGCAACAAGAAGACCGAACAACATATACATCCTAGACGTGAAGAAGAAAGAGAAGTGAGAAGTCACACAAAAGGATTCCAAGGAAGAAAAAGTCCCAAAGACCAAAAATAAGGATGAAATATTATTGAGTGTCACATGTTCAGGGGGAGCAGACCCAAAGAATAAGGTCACCTTATGCCATTGAACTCAGGGGGAGAAGCCGCACCCTTTTCCATTGATGTCAAAGGGGCAGAAAAATTGGGATCATGATGATAGGGGGAGCATGATTGTTTCCATCAATGACAAAGGGGGAGATTGTTGGAAGATTGGTTTTTGTCATTGTTGTCAACCCTAGTCATTGGCTTTTGGACCCCACAGTTAATCGAAGTACATAGACATGAAGTAAATTACATATGAAAATAAAACACCCATGGATAGATAGTATAATTCCTTTTTCTTATGGTGGTATGTGGCACGTCACGTGGATCCTCACGATTGAAGAGAAGTGAATTTTGGAAGATGACAATGTGAATTGAAGAAAAAACTTCATGCCATCCCTAATGTTAAAAGGAAGTGAAATAAAGGGTATAAATACATATCATTATACATTCATTTTACACACACAAGTTTTTTGATGAACAAGGATATATAAGTCAAATTTCAGAGGAAATCTGAAGAAAAGAAGGCCAAATTTCAAGGGAGGATGAAGTCTCTTGGTGATTTGTTCTAAGGTATGTTATTTATAGGTCATCTTACCATTTTTGCTATAACTTTGTTTCTAGATCGATTCAGATGGTGAAATTTGGAAGCTATTGAGAAGACATATCTAGCTACATGTGGTAAAAATTTCAACGCTTTATTCGCTACAATTTTGGAGATACACTATGTGGAAGATAGGGTTTTTGACTAGTTCTGAAGCTAGTCATAAACATGTGTTCCGGGTAAAACAGACATAAATTATTCATAGAGAATCCAAATGAAGTCAGACCAATTTCATTGGAAATAGTACGGGCTGCAGTTTCCTGTGTACCAATTTCAGAATCTGATGTTGAATATTGAGCGTGGGGCATTATGTACAAGTTTGCTCTCCTGAATAAACCGGAATTGAATAAGGTCTACCATTTTCTCTATAACTCATTTTTGGGAGGATTCAAGGAGTGAAACTTGGAGGAGTTTCATATAATACATTGAGTAATATTATCTATAGGATCAGAGTATTCCAAGTGAATAATTGTAGAAGTTGAAGAAGTCTCAGGAAGCATTATCAGGTTCTATGTGATGGTTGGTTGATGGTGATAATTTAATGTAAAGTTTTATTATCTCTCATATATTCTTGGGTGGAACGAAGGGGCAAGGATTGAGAATTCAACCCTCTCTTGATATTGGAGGATTGTATCTTCCTTTTTTAGGTTTATCCCTCCATTTATATTTGGAAGTTGTATCTACCTTTGGAATTCAATACTTCCCTTGAACAATAACTATTGGTTATTTCTCATATAGTGTGCATGGTGTATTGTGGTGTATTGGTGTAAATCTTCTACTATTGTTCATTACTCATTGGATATAATTGAATATATAATCTGGTTGAAGTATAAGTTGAAAAATTTTCCAAAATTGTACTTGATATTGATTCACCCCCCTTTCAGTATCAACAAATATGTCTTCCTCTCTTCTATTAGGTTTAGCGTGGAAGTATATTTCCTAACATGTGGTATTGGAGCTTAGGTTAACAATTTTGGATCTGAGCTAAACCCTGTGTCTAGTAAGAGTCGTAAGACAAAGATATTTAAATTTGTGCTTGAAATAATGGCAAGTAGTACGAGGATAGAGATCAAAAAATCCAATGGCTAGAATTTTGAGCTTTGGAAGCTTAAAATTAAAGATCTCCTTGTAGATAGAGAACAATGGGAAGTAGATCGCCAGGTACCATTATGACAAGTATGTTGATGGAATAATGTGAGAAAATCAAAAAAAGGGCAAGGAGTATGATTCAGGTGAAGACACAACCAATAAATTGCAGGACAAGTTGGGGAGCTTTTACCAGTCCAAATACGTAGTAAATAAGTTGTTCCTTAGAAATAAATTGTATCTTTTAAGGATGAGTGATGGTATCTTGGTAATTGAACATTTGAATGCGTTCAATACTATAATAATTCAATTATCATCTATAGACATAATAATCACTAAGGAGGATAAAAGTATTACCCCTTTATGTTCTTTACCAGACTCCTGGGATAGCTTAGGCGTGTCTATATGGAATAATTCAACCACATTAGTGCTAGAAGATGTGGTTTCATCTCTATTGTTAGAAGAAATTAGACATAAGAACACGGAAAGATCGACCAAAGATGCTTTAATGGTGAGAGGTAAAATAGTTGACAGAGATAAAGGAAAATTCTCTGGTAGAAATTCTAAGTCGAAGGGTAGATCTAAATGCTCAATTCAATCAAATAGAATATGATAGAAATGTGGTAAATTTATGAATTATAAAAAGGAATTCAATTTGAAGGCGATAGAAGTCACCATGGGATATGATGAGAAGCAATTGATTGAGAGAAAGACTACTCCAAATAAAGGAGTCGATGTGTATCTGGCGTTGACCATTACACAGTCGGATCAAGATGTTTGGATGATCAACTCAAGAACATCATATCATATGAAACCTCACATTGAATGGTTATGTGAATATGAGAGATATGAAGGAGGAGATGTGTTCTTGGGGGACGAATTGACAACCAAAATTGTTGGACGACAAAGAGTTTGACTGATACTACATGATAGGAGGAGTACAAAACTTCCAGGTGTGCTACATATTCTAGGTTTGGAAAGAAACCTTATATATGTCAGTCAGATGAGTGATGAAATAGTGCACACTCTATTTTATAAGGATACGTGCAAAATTGTAACGGGTGTGATAGTCTTAATGAAAGGATTTTTATTGGAACCATATACAAGTTGTTAGGGAATGTCGACTCAGATGTATGCAACAACATCGTTGTTCCTAAAGTTGAATTGACTTTGACTCGACCCAACTAATCTCAGGTCATTTCAATTCAAACTGAATCGAAAAATTTGCATCAAGTCAACCTCACCATGTTATGGCACGAGAGGATGGGACACATTCAATAAAAAGGACTTCGATCTATGTATAAAAAAGGTATATTCGAAGGTTTTCCTCAATGTAATTTTGAAGTAAAATTTTGTGAACATTGCATATATGGAAAACAAAATCGGTTGAGATTCCCATTTTGAGTGACAAGGGAAAAGGGGATTCTAGAATTGGTTCATAGTGATGTGTTTGGGCCTGTAATTGTCCCTTTACTTGGTGGATCCCTTTATTATGTATCCTTCATATATGATTTTTCTAGAAAGACATGAATATAATTCATGAGGAAGAAATCAAAGGTTTTCGAGAAATTCAAAGATTTTAAATCTTTTGTGGAAAACCAAACAGATAAGAAGATCAAGGTGTTGAGAACTGACAATGGCAGTGAATTCTATGGAAAGGATTTTGAGCAGTTCTACAAGCAGTGTGGCATAGCACACTAAAATACCACATCATATACCCCACAACAAAATGGAATTGATGAAATAATGAACAGAACATTGATGGACAAGGAAAGGAGTGTGCTTAATGGTGCTAGGCTCGCACAAGAATTCCAAGAAGAACCAGTCGACACTACAAAATATTTGGTGAATATGTCCCCTTCGTCAGTGCTAGTCAAATCAACTCCACATGAGGTATGGTTTGGTAAGAATCCTTTACTTTCACATCTCAAAGTATTTGTTTGTGATGAATTTGTTCATATTCCCAAGGAAAAGAGGAGCAAGTTGGACAAGTAGACAATCAAGTGTATTTTCATTGGATACAAAGAAGGAATGAAAGGATATAAGCTATGGGATCCTGCATCAAGGAGAACAGTGTACAGTTGAGATGCAGTCTTCAAAGAATTCGGAGGGAAGTCCGAGTCTAAAGTGGTTCAAACAAATAAAAATACAGAGAAGTTGAGGTTTGAACTAAGGAGCGAAGAAGATGATCCAGATGAGACGATCAAATTGGATAAAGAGGTGGAAAAAATGACCCTAATTGTAAGAAGGTCTGAATGAGTAAGAAAACTAGTTGAAAGTTATAATCTTTCCGATTTTCATTCTACATTTGTGTTAATTTCCACTGATGAGGAGCCCAAGTTGGTTAGGGAGGTAGTCAACTCAGCAAAGGGTAAACTTTGGAAGGACACCATGGTCAAAGAGATGCAATCCTTGCACAAGAATGAGATGTGGGATTTGGTCAAATTTCCTAGTGGAAGAAATCATGTCGGTAAAAAGTGGGTATTTAAGAAAAAGATGAACGCAGCAGGCCAAGTCCATAAATTCAAAGCTCGACTGGTAGAGAAAGGATATTCCCAAGTTAAAGGAGTCGACTTATGTGATATTTTTTCCCCTGTTGCAAAATTAACCTCTGTTAGAGTATCAATCTCTCTAGTTGTATCATTTGATCTTGAAATAGAGAAAATGGATGTGAAGAAATCATTCCTACATGGGGGCATGAAAGAATAAATCTACATGAAACAGCCTAAAGGATTTTCATTAAAGGGAAAGAAAGAGCTAGTGTGCAAATTGAAAACATCCCTTTATGGTTTAACACAATCACCAAGGATGTGGTATCAAAAGTTTGACACATACATCTTTAGTTTGGGATTTGTGAGAAGAAAAGTTGATCATTGTGTACATTCCAAGGAAGAAGGTGGGAATTTCATATATGTAGCATCATATGTCGATGACATGTTGCTAATCAGAAACAACATCGATGCAATAAAGGAGGTGAAGCAGTTGTACTCCAATTTCGACATGAAGGGTCTCGGTGCAGTGAACTTCATTCTAGGAATGGAGATCAAGAGAGAT
Organism: Picea mariana; assembly: GCA_032191745.1. Classification (NCBI taxonomy): domain Eukaryota; kingdom Viridiplantae; phylum Streptophyta; class Pinopsida; order Pinales; family Pinaceae; genus Picea; species Picea mariana. The sequence continues at coordinate 45,458 of JASDQU010106589.1, read as the reverse complement.
CATGTAGTTAGAAATCTCTAGTTGAATTAGAAAAAGTATATTGAAATAGTTTTGAAGAATTTCGACATGCAAGATTGCAAACTTGTAAAGGTACCAATTCCTATGGGAGCAAGTTTAATTGTTGAACAGTTTCCAAAGACATAGGAAGAAATAGAGGACATGGAATGTGTTCCCTATGCAAGTGTTGTTGGTAGTCTGATGTATGTGATGTTCTACACTTAACTAGACATTTTCGGGAGTGTTGAGAAGATACATGTCAACACCTGGAAAAGAGAATTGGACGGTTGTCAAGAGATTGTTCAGATATTTGTGTGGCAGAAAATATTACGCTATTTTCTGCCAAGGGGAACCTGAAGTGGACATTGAATTAGATGTACATGGCTTTGTCGACACCGACTAGGTTGGAGTTCTGGATCAACAGAGCTCAACCAATGGATATGTGTTCAAGATGTTTGGTGGAGCAATCATCTGAATTAGTAAGAGATAGGTGGTCATAGCCTTGTCAACAACAAAACTTGAATACATGGTAGCCACTCATGGAAGCAAAGAAGCAGTATGGCTACAACAGATGTGTTTAGGGATCAGATTTGAGAAAAGAGATGTGAAGATAAATTGTGACAGTCAAAACATGATATTTATGGAAAAAACCCCAGCTTATCATTCCAATACTAAGCATGTTGATATACAATACCATTTCGTAAGATACATGGTGAAAAGGAACAAGGTGATGCTAGAGAAAGTAGACACTTTGGAAAACATAGCAGAATCTTTGACCAAGTATGTGAGTGTTGTAGAGTTCTATTGGTGCAGAGAGGAAATGGGCATTGCTACCCTGGGTCTATAAAAAAAAATTTAGGTTCTCATGTTTCAGTAAACAAGAAAACAAGTGGGAGAATGTTGGGTTGTTATATTCTTTGCGGTGAAAGTCAAAGGTCGAAGTGATCGACCTAGAAAATTCGAATTCAAAATGATCGATATCAAGTAAAAGAAGTCAGTCCATAAGAGGTTGTGTGGAAACCGATTGAATTTCGAATGGAGGTTGACTGGTAGTAAACTGGTAATCTGATTTGTAGTCGACTGTAACAGAATCCCGAGAGTTGTGGGATTTGTAGCCAATGATCTGCGAGGATCTGTAACCATTTTTGGGTGCCTTCCTTTAGGTTTTTTCCTACTATAAAGCACATAAATAAGGTGTGTTGTAATTTTATTATGTTAATCGATGAATCAATCTTTAAATCAATCTATTGGTAGTTGTTGGTCATGTAGACATAAGTCGAATTGGTTGCAGCATTGTTCTTTTGTAAGAAAGAGTGTATGATTTTGATTGTGTCTTTGGTGTAGACCAAGGTTAGTCATGTAAACCTTTATTCTAAATTAATAATAAAATAAGAGAGCAAGACGCTCAAGGAATGTTGGTTTTCTCGTTTGGGTTTCCAGGGTAAAATCTCTATGTACTATGTGTTTTCTTTGTCATTTACTTTCTTGTTTAAATCTATCTTCCTCTAATCTATTAGGTTTAATGTGGACGTATATTCCTAACACCCTCATTTTGATATATAAACTATCATGGATATTTCAATGGAACAATTCTTCATAACAAATCTTATGATATTCTGAAATCTTAGATTATGAAATTTATTTTCTTATATCCTAGAATTAATTATTACTATCTTATTGCTTATATTTATAAGGATAATTGAATATGAAAAATGAAAGTATATGCAAATATACACACCATCCACACAACTGCACACAAGATGTATCTCGTGAGACCTGATTTAGAAGAAAACCCAAATAGAAGGTGAGGCATGTTATCCCCTATCCTAGGGATAACTAAGGAGATCATGTCTCGAGGCCCGCATGTCCTAGACATGGAGTGCTGAGAGACAGATGACTTGACCATGGCCCTGGAGAGCCCATATTTTCTTTAGTAAAGCCCATCTATCAACAAAAACAATGTACATCCCACCATCCTAGTCCTGAAGTAGCAGTAAGTCTTGCTCCATGAGCTAATGAGTCCGGGTATCATGGTATGTGTCACTCTTATTTTTGAAGCACTTGAATATGTTGCATTAAATTCTCCTTCATTCCATAATGTTTGCTTGGGAATTATACTCTTCAACTTGTTCATACCTGGGAGGGTGACATAATGGCCTAGTAAGTTGATTCCCCTTTATGATGAGTTGCCATCGGGTGGGTCTAAGAAAGGTCGTTGTCCATTCCATCTATACTCACCACTTTCCATTATTATCCCTCTCATCGACCCCCACCTTAGTTTGGGCATTGGGTTTGCCATGCTAGGAAGGGTTATACCTTTCCTTGTGGGAAGAAGGGGCTAAAGGCACGGGGGGTAAGAGTAGTTAGCAAGAGTTAAAATCCAAAAATAAACCTTTGAGATGCTTTGCCCAGGGATTCCCGACAAAGCAATAACATAATTCTCAGTAAGAAAAGGGGACGCATAAGATAAATCAAAACTTAAGGCACTAGTTGGTGGATAGGAGGTTCATCGTGAGTCGGCCTATTAGGTCCATGGGAATGTAGCAGTATGACACTACCATCTATATGATCACCAAACCAGGGTAGTGCCTTTTGGTGGCATAGCCAAAAGAAAGGGGGTTTCATCACAACCTTCTCATTTTCGTGAAATTCTTGTGGGTAACGTTGTCACCTCTGGTCACCATTCTAGGATAGTGTCCCCCAAATTTTCCCTTAAAAAATAAAAAAGGACCAAAAGAAATAAGACTAACAGTAAAATGCATTGAATGGGCTAGGAAACAATAGCATCCACAATAAGGTGCAGCTCGCCCTCTACAGAGGCACCCACAGGCAAGACCTACATTTCCCTGTTATCAATGCACCCTCTACCCAAACATTTCCCCTGCGCCACTTCACACACACTTACATGACTTGGATCGGTTATCACCCAGGAAACACCCCAAACTTAAGGAGGATTAGCCCAATAGGACATCCTAAGACCTTCTCCAAACCTGAATTGTTAAATTGCATAACGTCTTTGAGAATTTTTCTGGGTAAAAGGGGGTTTGATGCACATGTTTGGGTAATCTGATTATTAGATGTGATTGACATTGCTATGATCCTTGTGACTTATGAGCCCCTGGAGGGGGTACTTTTTTTGTTGTAGGACTTTTCCCGGTGGACAAGTACATATGGGGGAATGATTACATCAGACCTACATGGGGCTGAAAGCCCAACAGATGGATGTTATGACCCCACCAGGGGGAAAGAGAAACCAGAGGCTCACACCAGGAAGAAAGAAGGACGTTGCACCAGGGACGCTTCGGCATACCTAGACCTAGGGGAGTTTTTCCTTTTGTCCTAGACATTGACCCTCGAGAGCACATGACATCATCATTTTGAACTTGATGTCACCTAGAGTTAGGGTTTGCACTTATGATGAGCAGTTATGAGATCATTGGCACGTGTGGCAACATTCAAGGCCTTTGGAGGCCAAACGTCCTGCACTTGATGTCTAGTGTTCCACCTTAGGGGCCTAATGTCACCCTAGAAGGGCATGATGCCACCCTTGAAGATGACATTAGGGTTTAATTAATGACATTTTTGTAAAAACTGGATATTGAATGTAATTTGTCCATGTTGACCTTTTTATGACCTAACTGTAATTAAAGGTCATTGATATTGTATAAATAAGAGATAAAACTCTCATTTTTATCATAATCTCTCATCACACAAGTGGTGAAGTCGGAAATTTGCGCCCTCTTTTAGGGTTATTCGCTGAAATTTTAGGCGCACTTCTTGGATGAGGCTAAATTTTGGTGTTTCTTGGTTATTTTCATGGTAGAAGATCTTCAACTAGGGTTTGAGCTTGATTATTCTTGGTGAAGTAAGTAAAATATCTTCATTTTTTTTATGTTGATGAATGTTTGTGGTAATATTTACTTATTTCATGTTAAAGATTATGAAATTGCTTGCTTGAAACCCTAGGAGAAAGACATAAGTTATTATATTTTTCTCTATAATTCTCCACTCGTTAATATTTCCCAAAGAGCACCTTGTTTAGAAGTAGATGTTAGAGTCATACCATTGTAGCACTCTAGTAATCCTACTCCACTTGCCTTTTGCATATTTTATTCCAAATTGTCTAAGGAAAAGAGAAATCGTTAGGGCCTAAGTTTCCTTACTTTCTAAATGAGGAAGGCATGGAAGAACGAGAACATGACTTCCCAAAGATTCTAGAGGTACAAAATGACACCTTTCCTAGAAAATGGAGCACGGATTTTTCTAACATGAAAGATGCTTCCTTGTTTTCACAAAGACATGATCCCCCTAAGGATTTGAATCCCCCTCAAGATACCTTTGAAGATATTGAGGTTGAAATCTTTGAATATTTACCTTCACAAATCACTGAGGAAGATGACTGTGAAGAAGAATCCCTCGTTGTCTATCATGTTGGGAGCATTTGAACAAAATACGGTGAACCTGCACCTTTTTATGCTACCCTCCAAATCAATTATTTCCTTCTCCATAATTGTGTTTTTGACCCAGATACCCCTAGAAACATTATGACTGAAAGGGTTATGTACCAACTAGGTCTCAATATATCACAACCAAATACACAAGATGGTTTTACACGAGGTATTATCAAAGACCTAAGTGTTTCCTTCCATGCTTTCCCTAATGTCTCATTCAGGATCAATGTAATGGTGATAGTCACATTAAGCAGTTGGAGGATTCTAATCTACAAAGACTTGGTATGAAAACTAACCAGGAGCTTCCAAGACCAAGGGTCCAAAGCCATTATACCCCATCTCAAAGGAGCATTTTTTACCCTTCACAGGGAACCCATCACAGG
>JASDQU010106589.1:10181-40021 GCA_032191745.1 Picea mariana | reverse complement strand
TGGTTCTCTTTTTTCACAAAAAAAACTTGTTTTTGTTTTTGTTTTTTAAATTATTGTTTTTCGGGGAAATTTTAATTTTTTTCATGTCTTTCTAGTTTTTTTTAGTTTTTCACAATTTTGTTAACTCAGAAAATTTCTTAGCTCATATGTTTTGAATATGGTCAATATAATAATACTTTTAAGAAATTATTTATGTTTCATTCAATGTAACTTGTATTTACTGTTTTTTATTAAAAGTAAAAAAAATATTAAAAAGTGACGTTGAATTTTTAAAGTATATTGTGATATTTTCATGGCATTATGTGTTACCTTGTGCTTTGCGTGATAATAACATTTAAAAAGTAAATATTTAAGGGTTTATTTTATGATTTTGTTTATAGTAATGATGAGTTATTTTACCACATTATTAAAATGTGTCATTTTCACACCCCAATTTTAAAATGGGTGCTACCGATAGCAGTACTTTTCAATTTGATGGTTGATTTTGAGGTTTTGATTTTAATGGTACCAAGTGATAAAAATACAATTTCAAATGATCTCAAAATTTAATGTTTTGAAAAAAAAAAAATCAAAAACATCTTTTTTGTTTTTAGGTGTTGATTTTAAGGTTTTTCTGAGCTACTGTCTAAGTTTTGAAAGCCATGTTTCAAAAATGTTGTAATTTTGACCCCGTTTTAAAAAGTGGTGCTACCGGTAGCACCACTTTTTGATTTGGGGGTTGATTTTGATGTTTTTTATGCAAAAATATGGGTTTTTTGGGCCAGAGTTCTCGTTTTGAGGTCACGGTTCTCATTAAGTTGGTAACTATGTTAAAATACACTAAAGAACATTGTGTACTATTTTTAGATATTCATTCATTACAGGTACATAGTTATGATTATTTCAAGTTAGGGTTGTGTTGACGAGCGAAAAAGACCATCCGTCAATTGGAAGAACGAGTCTGGTCCGGGGTTGTCTAAGTAACCCAAGTCATTTGGTATAACTCGTCCTGACGGGTTTAATGGATCCGTTGGCCAATCTAAGGATCCTAAAAGAAACAAAAATAAAAGAAAAGAAATAGGTAACTGATTACTAAATATTACATATATGTACATATGTATATAATGTGACTGTAATAGGTATATTTAAGCTAAAGATAGATAACTGTCATTTATATACATTATTTGCAGGCTACAAGTTTTAATCGAAACTTACGAAAATCGATGTGAAAATGACTGCTTTCGAAGAAGCAGATAAAGAAAGCACATAGAAATATTTTTTGATTTTCCTTTTATAAGTCTTAAACTAATGAAGAAAATGTTATGAAATGAAAACGTACATATAGTCAAAAGCCAAACTTTAAGTTCAAATTTTAGTGATAAACAAATAGCAGAAAAATGAAATCAAGCTAACCTGTTATCGACCTAATGATATGCATCCAAATATCTGTGCGATCTGAAAACATCTAACCACCTTGCCCAGAAGGGAAACCTGCATTGAACCTTAAGTTTGTTCTGAATAAATGCAGAATGATTATGTTGGAAATTAAATTTAAATAGCAGATAGAATGATATCAATAGTTATCATGATCTTATAATTGCAAGAAATTGCATTAAGAAAAATCTGTTGGCGAACATCCTTGCATTTAATCTATCAACAAAAATTAAAGGAGAAACCATGTAATTGAAGCTAAATAGATGATCACAAAATTTATATCTGAAGCATTTTATGGAAAACATTCATAAAGGAATTATCCTAATAACATAATAAATGATGAAGACTAAAGCTATCAAAAACTTATAATGATATCAAGATGAACAGAAACTTAATGAATACACCACCCACAAGAAGCTAAAGTCGAAATGAGTATTGTTGTTCCATTAAAGTCTGTTGATCAAAAGTCCATCTTCTGCCCCAGGCGAAAATGCCTTGATTACAAAAATTACAAGTATTTAAAGAGTTTAGAAAAGCTAAATATCTTATCTTGTGGGATAAGATTAAATATCCAAAATGATTTGTTGATTACAAAATAGAGGGTGATAACCACTCCATATCACACTGTATCTCTCAAAACTAAAACAAACTTCTTTCTGTTTACAAAATATGTGCCAAATGAGCTCAGAAATAGTCCATAACATGAGATCACCACCAATTACTTGATATCCTGAAAACAAAAATGAAAATAAAAGAGTTTAGATATGGTTATAACCAATAATTTCCACAAATTCGAATGAAGATAAAATGGCTACAGAATCAATTGATTCTATAGCTAGTTCTATTTTAACAACAAAAATCAAATTAAATATATATAATTAAAAAAAAATGAATAAAATAAAACTAAGGCAATCAATCAAATCTTTACCTCTTAACTGCATGCTAAATTTGATTCACAGGATCTCAGAATTAACTACTGTTGTAACACTCTCAACATTCTTTACTATTAGGTTCCCAGTCGTTTTCAAACGCTTTCCTTGCCTTTGAACATTGGACTTTAGCCTATGATTTTCATCCTTTAGCGAGTCGATCTGAATAGTGAGGGTTTTGATTTGCGATTGCAGAGTAGGTATGTTTGTATAATATTTATCGATCGAAAACAGACAAAATTCACACCGTGAATTTGTGATAGTTGTTTGAAAATGTCCACGGCCATGTGTCAGAACGTCTCCACTGTTTCCTGTGGGTTTCTTATCAAGCTTGATAACTGGAAATCCTTGATTGTGCTTCAGGCAGGGTGGTAAATTATCTATGAAATTATAAGCCTGGTAGAGATTTGGTTTGAGGCAAGGAGGGTCTTCTTCGGCCAAGAATTTCTCGATCTCAGAATCGGAGCTTTCATGGACCTCGGTCATTTTGATCGAGCTCACATGAGAGTTCGATTTATTTCATAGGCTTCTTGAGATTAACCTACCTGTCCTTTTATTTTTAAACCCTATATCCATGTCACCCTTAGACGGTTTGTATGAAGGCTTGTTTGTGTTCTTAGCAGAGGTGTTAGGATAGGCGTGTTGTTCATGGCCATGCAATTCAAAGGTTGTCGGCTCAGCATCTATTTGCTCAGGCATAGGCTCATTGAGGATGGTCGTAACACAGGCTTCTTTAGATGAAGGAACTGCTCTATCAGTTTCAGGGACTATGGTTTCTTCCATCATGGGATTATCAACCTCTACGATACTGGGTGTAACGAAACCATTTCGGATTAGGAAGGCATCCCAATTATCATTTTGCAATTTTAGTTTATGAACCAACAGCATTTTTATCAACCTGTGATGAAACAAACTGGAGTTTAAACGTTGTCTCTTATACCTTTTGGTCATCTTATACAGACTTCTTAATAAATAAAAGGGCATATTCAGCTGAAAACCGATGAAGTTCATCAACAAACATATGTGATACAGGAAAACAAGGCCAAAGCAACCCTCACATGTGACAAATTGTCTCAGGATTGCTAATAAACCATGCCACCAAGTTTTCAACAAGGATGCGGGTATACCTTTATCACAACATATGATCTTCCTAGAGGTGAAGATCAAGCTCCACGGTACCTCTTCTACCTTGGCGTTTTTGAACCATTTTTGCCCGCTCAATGGAAGACCTATCGCCTGGCCTAAAAAATCCTCAGTGACCTCGATCTAAATGTCTCCTACCTTGGCTCAGCAGCCATCAAAAGATAGGGAAAATTCTTGGGTAGTTTGCAAATTAAAACCCTAAAATTTCTCAAGAAAATTGAGCCATCCTTGACCTTTAAGGTTTTCCCTTGCATCATCACACAGGAGAAGGGTTTGCGACCCATTGGGATCAATCCTTACGACCGGGGCCATGAGGGTTTGAGAGGCAGATAGAAAACATAGTGAGTATAAAAGGTTTATGGGACAAAGAAGACCAGAGCGAAATCTCAGACCCAAAACTCATCAATACCCTAGAGTGTATGAAAAGGGGTTCTGCAATACAAAATGAAAGGCGTTTTGCGAAATGAGTGCCAAGAGTACATACGAAACCCGAGACTTAGCTCGAAATGATTGGCCTATCATTGTCGGACTACCACCTCCCACAGGGTACAGGCCACGACCAGGTTCATTCAAAATTTATCATTGTGCAACAAGGTGGGGTTGGTTTCTAAAGTTTAGGAGAGGAAAATTTTTGTGAACCAAAGTGTAGTGACAAGAATAGGTCTTACCAAGAGCCACAAAAATATATAGCATAGTTTAATTTCGATGGATCCTTGGTGTTTCAAACAACAATTCAAAGCACACTTCATAATCGATGAGTCAGTTTAAAGAAATAAACAAGATGAGCTTCACAGCAAAAAAAAAACTTTATTAAAAAAAACTTTAGAGACATCTACCTTTCATAAACCTTAGATAAAATGGTAATACAATCATAAGTTTTAATGCTTCGTTCATTCTTTCAGTCATGAATGAAGCATGAAAACGAAAAATGGAAAACACTAGGAATAACCGAAACATCATATTCACAGTTTCAAAAATTGCTTATGAAAAGTAATAACCATATGACCACAAGTAGGCAGCTACATAATTTATTATTTGATGCTTTAAAAGGTGAAAATATGTAGGGCTTCCAACAATGGCGACTTGTTGGGAGAAGCAGTTATCTCTATATCACCGACGAGTTCAGGTTAGAACTATTAGAATGATTTCAGATAAAAAAAACAACTGAAAGACATTAAGCATCTTGACAATCATGACGTGGTCCAGCTTAATATATCTTTCGTTAAAAATGAAATCTGGTGACAGACTTCACAAATGAGAGCCACGATGTTTAAGTTAATGGCTCCAATGTTGCTGACAAGGCCACTTCTGCCAGCAGGCGTCGATAGCCTCGGCAGGAATGTCAATTAACCCACTCTGATGCCTCTATTCTGTCCAAGAAATTTCAATTCAGAGTGAAGGATGCTTATGATCAAAATTTATACCTGAGAATTTTCTCTAACCTGACATCGCTTGGCTGCCAGTGGGCTCGTTCAGTACCCCGACAAAGTTGTCTTGGCATCATGCATGCATTTACCCACTGCCAACAGACATGTTCAATATCCCGGCGAGTTTACAAACACTTCCCACAACTCTTGAGAAATTTTTCACAATCTGATATAAATTTAAAAACATTCATAAGAGCGGGGTGACGCTTAAAATTCCAGTTTTTACAAGACTTGTTATTTCCCAGCTTTTTAATTTGTGCTTGCTAAACTTCATCGTGGTCTGAAAATAGTTCACTAATGAAACTAATTTTCGAGGACAGGAAAGCATTCTTGAGTCACTTTCTTAAAAGAAGGGGCAGCGTAAATAGATTTTAATAATATTTGTGTCTACTCTCAAATGCAAATTGAAGCCACAAATCAATTCTGAACAAAAAAACATCTTTAACTAGTCTACGTTTTTAGGAAAACACAACAATTGATGCTCTCACAGTTCTTGACAGTTGTTTTAAGATGAAGCATTATGTTCTCCTTTTTTGAACTAAACTGTAATACAGGCATGTTTTACCTGGAAAGCCAATAAACAAAAAAAAAGAAAAATAAAAAAAAGGGAAAGCAAAACAAACCAAAACAGAAAAATATGTACAAAAGGTGTATCTGGGATTTGTCAGGCGAAATACATTTTGAGAGTTGGGACCTAGTTTTTCAGCGATTAAGAAAGGTCCCAACCATAGGTTCTGGAACTTGGTATGTTCCCCTTTCTCCTCACGAGGTTTATCCCACTTGAGGACAAGATCACCTATCTCAAAATTCATGTCCAAGGCAGAACTTGAATCAAACCAGCTTTTGAAAATATGTTGATGATGCTCCAGTTTTTCTTTCGTTTAGGCTCTTACCTCTTCTAACTTCAATAAAGCATTAATCTGACTTTCCAGGGGAGGACAATCTTCTTCCTGAACTTTCGTCCAGAAGCCTTTTGGTAGATTACGCATTTGCAACATAATGTATGGGCATATTTGAATAACGTGGGCCAATAGTACCCTGCTCTTAATACTTTGTGAGCAGTAGTGTCTCCATCAAATTGCCCACCTGCTTCTCCTGCATGCAATTCAAATAATATTTTATCTGCTTCATCTCTTTCCAGCCAATGCATAAGGATTTCATCAAAAAAATTGTGAAATAATATACCATTCATCAGCTAGAAAGGTGCAGATTTTAGGCTTAATGCTCTTCTCTTTTTTGGATCAAGATGACGAGGAGATGAAACGTGTGTTAGATAAAACTTAATGTCATCAAACAAAGAATTAGCAAGATCGTGTGCACAGCAGATTTGACTTTGATTATGTTGATCTTCAGTTAATACATCAGTTTGACTTTGTTGTTCTTCAACTGAATCAACGACTAATTTACATAGACCTTGGCCTCTAACAATTTACGCAGGGGTAATCTCGAGGTCATACTCTTGTAAGGACTTCATCCAGTTTTCCTATTTTTCACCCAGTTCTTTCTGTACTAGCAAATTTCTGACAGCAGGGTAAGGCACAATGAATTTAGTTTTAAATTTCAGTAGATATGATCGAAAATGTTTTACCGCTTTGAAAATAGCGTAAGCCTGCTGATCAACAACTGGATAATTAATCTCTACTCCCTTGAAGGATGAGCTCATAAACGCAATGGGGATTTCGTTATTTTCAGCATGCTTTTGGGTTAGCACAGCAGCATAAGATCGATCAGAGGCGAACGTGTAAAGAGTGAAATCTTGTGAAAAGTCAGGGCTCACTAGGGATGGAGCCTCCACTATGGATTTTTTGATTGAGTCAAAAGCTTGACTTTTTTGTGGTCCCCAATGGCATTGCACATCCTTTTTTATTAAGTTTTGCAATGGCCTCACCATTTCCGAGAAACTCGGGACAAACCTTCTGACCAAATTTATTTGACCTAGAAAAGATTGCATAGATTTTTTGGAAGAGGGGGGAGGAAGCTTTGAAATGACTTAAATTGTTTCAAGATCAATGATCATCCCTTCATTGGATACTATGAATCCGAGTAGCTTGCCTTGTTCCACACTAAAGACAAATTTTTTAGGATCTAGAGAGATTTCATACTTACGGCATCGTTGTAAAATAGATCTTAGATGGGCTAAATGATCCCCCTTATTTTTGGAGAAAACAGTGACGTCATCGAGATAGACCACTACAGATTGATTGATTAGACCCCGAAAAGAGATATCCATCACTCTCTGGAAAGTGGCCCCGTCATTTATAATCCCAAAAGGCATCTTTCTATAGGCATAGGTACCCCATGGAGTACGGAAAGGGGTTTTCAGTTGGTCTGGGCGAGACATGAGGATCTGGTTGTACCCTGAAAAATCATCTAGTAGTGACAATCTTTCAAAACCGGATACCTGCTGGAGAATTTGTTCCATCGGAGGAACAAGGTAATTGTCTTTGTCAGACGCTCGGTTTAAGTTCTGAAAATTGACACAGAGTTGAATTTCGCCACTTTTCTTCCTCACAGGGACAAGGTTAGATACCCATTGTGTGTGTCTTACTAGGAAGATTATCTTTGCATTCAATAGTTTATTTAGTTCTTTCTTGACCGTTGGTTCAAGTTTGGGGTGCATATTTCTCAACTTTTGTTGAAAAGGTTGAGTCTGGGGTTTCATGGGGATGATGTGTTGTATAATGTTAGGGTCAAATGTTTTTAGATCATCATATGTCCAAGCAAAGACATCCTTAAATTCTCTAAACAGTTTTATAAAGGATGATTTATCTTCCTCGGAACATCCTGTTCCCAAATTGATGCATTATGGATTATCTTTAGTTCCCAAATTTACCTTTTCATGGGTCAAGGAAGAACTATTCGTTTTACAATTTACCGATTTTTTGAATTTGTCATGCAAATCATAAAACTTTTCTAATCTTACCACAGATTTTGGGATAGAATTTACCAGATCTAATGTTGATTCGGGAGACCTTGGGTCCGATATTACCCTAAAATTGCGGAGGTCTTCGTCATGGGTGCCTTCATCGATAACCACACCTCAGAAAGTGTCTTCCATGTGCAGGAAATTGATGATCTGTTGATCATCATCGAACACTCTCCAGTTAGTGATGTTGTCTGGGACTGATGGTATGAACAACAACTCAATCGAAAATGCGTTCGGAGAAAGGCCTTATGTGGGAAAAAGTTTGGAAGCAACGTTAGCTAACAAGTCAACCTCAGAATTGTTTAATCTTGGAATGGATTTAATGTTAAATGCGAAAAATTTATGCATTAGATTCCATACCTCAGCTTGATAACTTTTCAGGTGTGGTGATAGGCAATGAATGGAATTTCTTACCTGTCTAACCACAATTTCTGAATCGTCGAATACCATTAAATTTTGTACTTTCAAATATAGTGTCTTTCTGATTCCTTGCAGAAGTGTCTGGTATTCAGCAGTGTTTTTTATGCATTCAAATTCAAATCGGCAAGCGATCAAAGTTTTGTTACCTACTAGGTCAATGAGCACACATCCTGCACCAGCTCCTTCTTTAGATTTGGATCCATCAAAGTAGAGAGACCATATGTGAGCTTCATCAGCCGTATTAGACACATTAGGTAGAATTGTTGACTGTGTGCATGTCATGAGTTCCGACTATTGTTCCCGGTCAGTGATGATAGAAGTTTCCGCCATGAAGTTACCGAAAATGTTGTTCATTCCCTACATTTCGGGTGAATTAGCGGAAGCAGTAAATGGTTCATTAGCGTCATTTAAATCAGTCATGGTAAGCTTGAGGTAGCGCTTACGATTGATCCTGATTATGTTAGGCTTCCCATTCTCTGGCAGCCACAAATGGGACCAGTCTGTCACAAAGTAGCCATGCAACTGTTCGAACCAATCCCTTCTTAAAAATAAACCATATACTTCAAGGATGTCAACAACAATGATATCAATAATCTGGTGAACCTTAGGATTGGAGGATAGCCTAACAAGGACATTTTTTAATTCACCTATTACCTTAACACTAGTCCAATCGAGCTAAATAATTTTCAGACTGGAAGGTTGAACTTCAGCATTGATTTTTTCACAGACAGACCAAGGCATCACATTTGATGATGCACCAGAATCTACCATGCAGTTATGTACATTTCTATTGAAAATTTCAAAAGTTAATAAAAAAGGTGGGACATTTTTGCGAGTATTAACAGCAGAACTTTGCTAGTTTTTAGTCGATGTCCCTGAAATTACTTTATCTACATTTGATACACTTTTTACAGTAAGGTCTCTTTTATCTGAGGGTTCTGGTGTTGTTTTAGTAGGGACCTTTTGGGGTGTTTTAGGGCTGATTTTTGCAATTTTCTTGCTGTTCAGATTGTTGTTTTTGTTGTTTTCTGCAATTTTCTGAAGCATCTTTTGTAGAAGAAAAGGAAATTTCAACAGTTCATAAATAGAAATATTATCTCTAAGTTTCTTTAGGTCTTCAATCAAATCATATTCTAAACTTGGGGTTGTTGAATTCTGTTTAGTTTCATTTTCTTAAACTATTTTTGAGGCGCATTAGTTCCAATTTCAAAAGAGGGTTTATTCTGAGTTTTGCTTCTGGTATTGTAAGGAAGGACAGTTTCAAATTGGCTTGAAAGATACTGTCGGAAAAATGCCTGAAGATATTGGGAGAGGATTCATCTTCTTCAACTGTTTATTCTTCAACCACATCTTCAGAAATCTAAGGGGGAACTAAGTTATCATGTGCTTCAAGGATTGTCTGTATAGCATATTGTAGGCTTTCGAGGTTCAGGCGTTCAAGATTTAGGTTTGGCCGGTTTGAGGGAAAAGGTTTTCTAATAGGGGGTTTGTAAATTCCTTTACTTGAAGATGCTTCTTCAGCTGATCTCCTTAAGTCTACGACTTGATTTGACAATTTTTGGATGACCTTTTGTAAACTTTCTAGGTCTGAACTCTCTGATTTAGTTTTCGTTTGGGGAAGTCTAGGAAGAATTTATATCTTCTTCTTAGAAGATGGGGTAATCTCTTCCTCGTTACTAAGATTATATTTTAGGCTTAGAATATCTTTCTCGATTTGGCTTGCCTCCTCGAAGGCTTCTAATAACGTTGTCTTCTTAGACCTTTTTACCCAAATAGCTATATTTTGGTGTAGGGCTTTGGTGTAATATGCGACAATAATATTTTCAGTAGGCATTGAATCAATGGGGATTCAATTTTTTAATGTGAGAAACCTTTGATTAAAATCTTTTATTTTTTCCTTAGGGTTCATCTTTAAGCTGGAGAGTTCCATGACTAAGACTTCAGGAGATTTATCATCTCTGAATTTCTCGAGGAAACAAGACTCGAATTTGTCCCAAGATACAATGGTGTGGGGTTGTTGGAAAAAATACCACGTAGAGGCATTGCCTTCAAACGTATAAGGAAAAAGTTTGCATACTACGTCTTCATGTTCTACGCTTCCAAGTCTAATGGCTAGCATGAATTTTTTTATGTGATCCTCGGCGATTTTCTTAGAGTCTGGATCGAATTTAGGGAGTCATTTCTCCGGATGTTTAGGCAAACAGTGTTGGGGTCCAAGTATGGCCATAGCATCTTGATCGAGCCAGGGTCTGGTGAGATTGTTTGGATTTGCCATGGGTGTAGGTGGTGTCGAAGGCTGAGATGAAGAACTGCCTTCATCAGATGACTCTTCTCTCGAAGAGGAAGGAGATGAAGGAGGTGGTGAAGGTGGGATACCAAATCCTTCAGCTGCAGGAGTGAGGATGTGATATGGATCCTTAGGGTTTAGGATCAGAACAGTGTCTTCAAGTTGCTCTCTGATATCAAATAAATCTAGAGGTTGATTCAGTGGCCGACCCAATTTTCTGATATAGGCCAAAGCACTGCGTGTCCTTAGAAGTGACTGACGAACAATTTCTTGTATGTCGGACCCTGGAGGGTTTGGTGTTACTGGCTCAGCAGTAATCTGTGGATTTTCATTTGAGGTGATTATTGTTTGTGAAGCAACGTTGTCATCAGAATGACTTCTTGTTACTATAGGGGAGCGAGTGTGTGGGGGAGGAGTCTTGCGACCTCCACATGCCATCAATCGTGTTCAGGCCCTCCTTCTAGCGCCATTTGTTGACGAGTAAAAAAGATTGTCCGTCAATTGGAAGAACGAGTCTGGTCTGGGGTTTTTTAAGTAACCCAATCTGTTTGGTATAACTCGTCCTGACGGGTTTAATGGCTCTGTTGGCCAATCTAAGAATCCTAAAAGAAACAAAAATAAAAGAAAAGAAATAGGTAACTAATTACTAAATATTACATATATGTACATATGTATATAATGTAACTGTAATAGGTGTATTTAAACTAAAGATAGATAACTGTCATTTATATACATTATTTACAGGCTACAAGTTTTAATCGAAACTTACGAAAATCGATGTGAAAATGACTGTTTTCGAAGCAGATAAAGAAAGCACATAGAAATATTTTTTGATTTTCCTTTTATAAGTCTTAAACTAATTACAAGTATGCCTTGATTACAAAAATTACAAGTATTTAAAGAGTTTAGAAAAGATAAATATCTTATCTTGTGGGATAAGATTAAATCTCCAAAATGATTTGTTGATTATAAAATAGAGGGTTATAACCACTCCATATCACACTATATCTCTCAAAACTAAAACAAACTTCTTTCTGTTTACAAAAGATGTGCCAAATGAGCTCAGAAATAGTCCATAACATGAGATCACCACCAATTACTTGATATCTTGAAAACAAAAACGAAAATAAAAGAGTTTAGATATCGTTATAACCAATAATTTCCACAAATTTGAATGAAGATAAACTAGCTACAGAATCAATTGATTAAGTAGCTAGTTCTATTTTAACAACAAAAATCAAATTAAATCTATATAATTTTAAAAAATGAATAAAATAAAACTAAGGCAATCAATCAAATCTTTACCTCTTAACTGCATGCTAAATTTGATTCACAGGATCTCAGAATTAACTACTACTGTAACACTCTCAACATTCTTTACTATTATGTTCCCAGTCATTTTCAAACGCTTGCCTTGCCTTTGAACATTGGACTTTAGCCTATGATTTTCATCCTTTAGCGAGTCGATCTGAATAGTGAGGGTTTTCATTTGCGATTGCAGAGTAGGTATGTCTGTATAATATTTATCGATCCAAAACAGACAAACTTCACACCGTGAATCTGTGATAGTTGTTTGAGAATGTCCACGGCCATGTGTCAGAACATCTCCATTGTTGCATGTGGGTTTCTTATCAAGCTTGATACTTGGAAATCCTTGACTGTGCTTCAGGCAGAGTGGAAAATTATCTACAAAATTATAAGCCTGGTCAAGATCTGGTTTGAGGCAAGGAGGGTCTTCTTCGGCCAAGAATCTCTTGATCTCAGAATCAGAGCTCTCATGGACCTCGATCATTTTGATCGAGCTCACATGAGAGTTAGATTTATTTTGTAGGCTTCTTGAGATTAACCTACCTGCCCTTTTATTTTTAAACCCTATATCCATGTCACCCTTAGACGGTTTGTATGAAGGCCTGTTTGTGTTCCTAGCAGAGCTGTTAGGATAGGTGTGTTGTTCATGGCCATGCAATTCAAAGGATGTCGGCTCAACATCTGTTTTCTCAATCATAAGCTCATTGAGGATGGTCGTAACATAGGGTTATTTAGATGAAGGAACTTCTCTGTCAGTGGCAGGGACTGTGGTTTCTTCCATCATGGGCTTATCAAACTCTACAGTACTGAGTGTAACGAAACCATTTCGGATTAGGAAGGTGTCCCAATTATCATTTTTCAATTTTAGTTGATGAACCAACAACATTTTTATCAACCCGTGATGAAACAGATGGGAGTTTAAACACTGTCTCTTATACCTTTTGGCCATCTTATACAGAATTCTTAATAAATAAAAGGGCATATTCAGCTAAAAACCGATGAAGTTCATCAACAAACGTATTTGATACAGGAAAACAAGGCCAAAGCGACCCTCACATGTGACGAATTGTCTCAGGATTGCTAATAAACCATGCCATCGAGTTTTCAACAAGGATATGGGCATACCTTTATCACAACATATGATCTTCCTAAAGGTGAAGAACAGGCTCCACGGTACCTCTTCTACCTTGGTGTTTTTGAACCATTTATGCCCACTTAGTGGAAGACCCGTCACCTGGCCTAAAAAATCCTCAGTGACCTCAATCTGAATGTCTCCTACCTTGGCTCAGAAACCATCAAAATATAGGGAAAATTCTTGGGCAGTTTGTAAATTAAAACTCTGAAATTTTTTGAGAAATCTGAGCCATCCTTGACCTTTAAGGTCTTCCCTTGCATCATCACACAGGAGAAGGGTTTTCGAGCCATTGGGCTCAATCCTTATGATTGGGGCCATGAGGGTTCGGGAGGCAGAAAGAAAACATAGTGAGTATAAAATGTTTCTGGGACAGAGAAGACTAGAGAGAAATCTCAGACCCAAAACTCATCAATACCCTAGAGGGTATGAAAAGGGGTTTTGCAATACAAAATGAAAGGTGTTTTGCAAAATGGGTGCCAAGAGTACATATGAAACCTAAGACTTAGCTAAAAATGATGGGCCTATTGTTGTTGGACTGCCACCTCCCACAGGGTACAGGCCACGACCAGGTTCATTCAAAATTTATCATTGCGCAACAAGGTGGGGTTCGTTTCTAAAGTTTAGGAGAGGAAAATTTTTGTGAACCAAAGTGTAGTAACAAGAATAGGTCTTACCAAGAGCCACAAATATATATAGCATAGTTTAATTTCAATGGATCCTTGGTGTTTCAAACAACAATTCAAAGCACACTTCACAATCGATGAGCCAATTTAAAGCAATAAACAAGATGAGCTTCATAGAAAAAAAAATCCTTTATTAAAAAAAACTATAGAGACATCTACCTTTCATAAACCTTAGATAAAATGGTATTACAATCATAAGTTTTAATGCTTCTTTCATTATTTCAGTCATGAACGAAGCATGAAAATGAAGAAAGGAAAACACTAGGAATAACCGAAACATCATATTCACAGTTTCAAAAATTGCTTATGAAAAGCAATAACCATATGAGCACAGGTAGGCAGCTACATAATTTATTATTTGATGCTTTAAAAGGTGAAAATATGTAGGGTTGCCAATAGGTTGTTGACCAATCCAAAATTAGTCATGTGAGACTAAAGTAAATTTTGATGAAAATGCCAGTCTCTTGTTCTTAAAGTTAAGGAAGGTTTCCAAGTATGTGATCATATACACCAGGTCTATTACAAAGTTACAAATCAGATTTGGATGATGAAATTGATGAGGGATTTTGGTTGAGGTACATGTTGGGTACATGGTTGAGACAAGTAGTTGATGAGTTGGCATATACATGAGGTGTATAGTTGATGATGTTGGTACATCTTGATGAGTCATAGTGTATGTGTATTTGACGCATGATTGGTACATATTTGGTGCATGGTTGATGCACTTGTTGATGATACAGGTTGAGGTACATGTTGCTGAATGGTTGATGCACTTGTTTATGGTACAGGTTTAGAGAAATATATCTCGTAGTGATAGTGTGACAGTGGTTCCATCATTCTACTTATATTTCAGGGTGGCTGGATGAGGCAAGGATAGGTGGTTTTAGCCACCTTCTGGTTGTAGCCGAAAAACATAGGAGTTTGTAGCCTCCTTCTGGTTGTAGCGAGAGAATTGGGGAGTTGGAGCTTCCCTCAGGTTGTAGCCTGAGAAACTAGGGGGTTGGAGCCTCCTTCCAGTTGCATTTGTTAAACAAAGGAAGTTGGTGCTTCCAATGAATGTAATTCTTAAATACATATAAGAAAAATAATTGTGTGGTTTTCTCCTGCTTTGTGTTTCCATGTAAAAACATGGGTGTACTGTATATGTGTATGATTGCTCATTTGTTCATTGTTTATTTACTCTGCAACTATTGGATGATAATGCTACATTGATATAACACTTGCATTTTATGGTTAAAAAGGATTTAATTTCTCTATTACTGATTCACCCCCCCTTTTAGTAATCCAACAAGTTTTCCCTTTGGTTTTCCAAGGTAAAATATTTGTGTACTGTGTGTTTTCTTTTTCATTTACTTTCTTTTTTAAATCTTGTTGGAAGATTGGTTGTTGTCATTGATGTCAACCCTAGCCATTGGTTTTTAGACCCCACAGTTGATCGAAGTAGATAGACATGAAGGAAATTAAATATGTAGATACAACACCCATGGATGGATAGTATAATTCATTCTTCTTCCGGTGGTATGTGGCACTTCATGTGGATCCTCACGATTAAGAAGAAATGAATTTTTGAAGATGACAATGTGAATTGAAGTAGAAACTACATGTCGGTCCTAATGTTAAAACGAAGTGGCATAAAGGGTATAAATACATATCATTATACATTCATTTTACACACACAAGTTTGTTAATGACAAAAGAGATATAAGTTGAATTTCAGAGGAAATCTAAAGTAAAGAATGTTGAATTTCAAGGGAGGATGAAGTCTCTTGGTGATGTGTTCTAAGGTATGTTATTTACAGGTCATCTTAACATTTTTTCTATAACTTTGTTTCTAGAACGATTTAGATGGTGAAATTCGGAGACTATTGAGAATGCATATCTAGGTACCTATGTTCAAAAAATTATTATTCGCTACAATTTTGGAGATACACTATGTGGAAGATAGGGTTTTTGACTAGTCCTGAAGCTAGTCATAAACAAGTGTTTCGGGTAAAACAGTCATAACTTCTTCATACATAATCCAAATGAAGTGAGATCAATTTCATTGGAAATAGTATGGGTTGTAGTTTCCTATGTACTAATTTCATAATTTGATGTTAAATATTGAGCGCAGGGTATTTTGTACAAGTTCTCTCTCCTGAATAAACGAGAATTGAATAAGATCTACCATTTTCTCTATAACTCCTTTTTGGGAGGATTCAAAGAGTGAAACTTGGAGGAGTTTCAGAGAATACATTAAGTAATATTATCTACAGGATCAAAGTATTCCAAGAAGTGAAGAATTGCAGAAGTTGAAGAAGTCTCAGGAAGCATTATCAGGTTCTATGTGATGGTTGGTTGATGATGATAATTTAATGTAAAGTTTTATTATCTCTCATATATTTTTTGATGGAAAGAAGGGGCAAGGATGGAGAGGTCAACCCTATTGATATTGGAGGATTGTATCTTTCTTTTGGAGGTTTATCCCTCCCTTTATATTTGGAAGTTGTAGCTACCTTTGGAAGTCATTACTTCTCTTGAACAATAACTATTGGTTATTTCTCATATATTGTGCATGGTGTATTGTGGTGTATTAGTGTAACTCTTCTACTATTGTTCATTTCTCATTGGATATAATTGAATATATAATTGGGTTGAAGTATAAGTTGAAAAAAATTCCAAAATTGTACTTTATATCGATTCACCCCCCTCTCAGTATCAACAATTGGTATCAGAGCAGGTTGCCTTCAGAACAGTTTAACCACTGGAAGGAAAGTCTTGAGCAGAGATGGATGACCACAAGCACATTTCAAATGTGATTCAAATATTTGATGGAAGAAATTATGCATACTGGAGTGATAGAGTGAAAACTTACCTAACGGCTTTGGGAGTAGACATTTGGTACTCAGTTGTAAATGGCTATTTAATCCCAAATAATGCTCCAACCAATCCAAATGAGAAGAAACTTATGAGTTGTAATTAAAAATCCAGACATGCTATTCTAGGAGCATTGGAACCAACCATTCCTAGCAAAGTGATGGGTCGCAGCACTGCTAAAGAGGTATGGGACAAACTCAAGAGTATTTATGAAGGTGATCCAAAAGTTAAGCAAGTCAAGCTTCAACAACATAGAGTAGAATTTGAAAATTTGAAGATGGGTGGAAAGGAAGATATTGCAACCTATTTTCTTAGAGTTGATGAAGTTGTTAATGCTATTGGAAGATTAGGTGAAGGGATCCATGAATCCTTGGTTTTACAAAAAGTGTTGAGATCACTTCTCTTGAAGTATGATGCTAAGGTATCCGCCATTGAAGAAACTAGGGACTTGACCAAAATGACAATGGATGAATTACATGGGTATCTTATAGCATATGAAATGAGAACAGGTATAGAAAGTGACCAGCCAAACAATGAAGCAACCTTTAAATCCATAAAGAAGACAAAATACAAGGATAACAACCTTGATGAAGAAATAATAAATTTCGTAAGAAGGTTCTAGAAGGAAAGTGGAATATACAAAGGTAAGTCTCCTCTCAAATGCTTTATTTGTGGTATAATAGGACATATTGTTGAAAACTGCTACTATAAAAAGAGAAGTCTCAACAATAAAAAGAGCTTCTACTCCAAGGATGATGACATCTCCTCAGATGAGAGTGATAAAGAAGATAATGATGGAGGAGAAGTCCTCTTCATAACCCAAGAAACCCAGGATGATGATCACAAGAATTCTAAAGAAGAAGAAATCATTTCTGAAGAAGATTCAGATGAAGAAACCAACCTTGATTCCTTTCAGGGATACAAATACAATGCAGAGAGTGAACAAGAAGATGAGAATCTTGAAAAGTTGAAGCATGTTGAAACGGAAAATAACAAAATTAGAAACACAAACATAATACTAAAAGG
This sequence comes from Picea mariana, assembly GCA_032191745.1. Classification (NCBI taxonomy): domain Eukaryota; kingdom Viridiplantae; phylum Streptophyta; class Pinopsida; order Pinales; family Pinaceae; genus Picea; species Picea mariana. Next base: position 22,468 of record JASDQU010106589.1, on the reverse strand, counting down.
TGAATTGAGTAGTTGTGAAGAAGAGAATTACAACATTGAAAAGACCATTGATAGCTTGAAGGAACAATTAGAAGATTATGAGAAATTGAAAGCAGAATTGGATCACACAAAAGGGGAGCTACTATTGACAATAGAAAAGTTGAATAAGTTTGAAAAAAGCACTAAAAATTTAGATGATATCCTTAGTAGTCAAATATATTCAAACGACAAGACAAGACTAGGATACAATGACAGTTTGAAGACAACAAAACAAGAGAAGGAAGATGAAAATGATGAAACCAACACTCCAGAACAAGTTGAACAACAAGATAGAAGACTAGAATTCAGAAGGAATGAGACATCAAGAAGATCCTCTCCCATCAGGTATGAAAGAAATCATTATGAAGGAAACTACAGAAGAATAGATCGTGAACCCAGATGGACCACACCACAAAGAAGATCACGTACTCCCGGGTATCAAAATTTCTTTCTTGGACATTGTTATACTTGTGGAAATTTTGGACACAAGACAATCAATTGTAGAATTAATGAAAGGAATAACTACGCAAACTAAATGAATGGTGCAAATAGTAGATATGGAAATGTTCGTAGACTTGTCAACATAAATTATAATCCATTTGACCCATTAAAGAAAATTTTTCAGCATGAAGAAAAAGGGTGGAAATGTTGCATTTGGAGATGACTCATCTACCAAAATACTTGGAAAAGGAACTGTAAATCTTGGAAGTGAAAATATAAAAGCAGGAAAAGTCATATTGGTTGAAGATCTAAAGCATAATCTCCACAGTGTCAGCGAAATATGTGAGCAAGGATACACTCTTACGTTTGACTCCCGAAAATGTAAAATCAGAGAAAATAACTTATGAAGATTGGTTGCAACTACAACAAGAAGACCGAACAACATATACATCATAGACATGAAGAAGAGAGAGAAGAGAGAAGTCACACAAAAGGATTCCAAGGAAGAAAAAGTCCCAAAGACCAAAAATAAGGATGAAGTATTATTGAGTGCCACATGTTCAAGGGGAGCAGACCCAAAGAATAAGGTCACCTTATGCCATTGAACTCAGGGGGAGAATCCCCACCCTTTTCCATTGATGTCAAAGGGGCAGAGAAATTGGGATCATGATGACAGGGGGAGCATTATTGTTTCCATCAATGACAAAGGGGGAGATTATTGGAAGATTGGTTGTTGTCATTGTTGTCAACCCTAGTCATTGGCTTTTCGACCCCATAGTTGATCGAAGTACATAGACATGAAGGAAATTAAATATGAAAATACAACACCCATGGATGAATAGTATAATTCATTTTTCTTATGGTGGTATGTGGCACGTCACGTGGATCCTCACGATTGAAGAGAAATGAATTTTGGAAGATGACAATGTGAATTGAAGCAGAAACTACATGTCATCCCTAATGTTAAAAGGAAGTGAAATAAAGGGTATAAATACATATCATTATACATTCATTTTACACACACAAGTTTTTAATGAACAAGGATATATAATTCAAATTTCATAGGAAAACTAAAGAAAAGAAGGCCGAATTTCGAGGGAGGATGAAGTCTCTTGGTGATGTGTTCTAAGGTATGTTATTTACAGGTCATCTTACCATTTTTGCTATAACTTTGTTTCTAGAACGATTCAAATGGTGAAATTTGGAAGCTATTGAGAAGACATATCTAGCTACATGTGGTAAAAATTTCAACGTTTTATTCGCTACAATTTTGGAGATACATTATGTGGAAGATAGGGTTTTTGACTAGTCCTGAAGCTAGTCATAAACATGTGTTCCTGGTAAAACAGACATAAATCATTCATAGAGAATCCAAATGAAGTGAGACTAATTTCATTGGAAATACTATGGGCTATAGTTTCATGTGTACTAATTTAAGAATCTGATGTTGAATATTGAGCGCGGGGCATTCTGTACAAGTTCGTTCTCCTGAATAAACCAGAATTGAATAAGGTCTACCATTTTCTCTATAACTCATTTTTGGGAGGATTCAAGGAGTGAAACTTGGAGGAGTTTCAGAGAATACATTGAGTAATATTATCTACAGGATTAGAGTATTCCAAGAAGTGACGAATTTTAGAAGTTGAAGAAGTCTCAGGAAGCATTATCAGGTTCTATGTGATGGTTGGTTGATGGTGATAATTTAATGTAAAGTTTTATTATCTCTCATATATTCTTGGGTGGAACGAAGGGGCAAGGATGGAGAGGTCAACCCTCTCTTGATATTGGAGGATTGTATCTTCCTTTTGTAGGTTTATCCCTCCCTTTATATTTGGAAGTTGTATCTACCTTTGGACTTCAATACTTCCCTTGAACAATAACTATTGGTTATTTCTCATATAGTGTGCATAGTGTATTATGGTGTATTAGTGTAACTCTTCTACTATTGTCCATTTCTCATTGGATATAATTGAATATATAATCGGGTTGAAGTATAAGTTGAAAATTTTTCCAAAATCGTACTTGATATTGATTCACCCCCCTTTCAGTATCAACAAATATGTCTTCCTCTCTTCTATTAGGTTTAGCGTGGAAGTATATTTCCTAACATGTGGTATCGGAGCTTAGGTTAACAATTTTGGATCTGAGCTAAACCCTATGTCTAGTAAGAGTCGTAAGACAAAGATATTTAAATTTGTTCTTGAAATAATGGCAAGTAGTACGAGGATAGAGATCAAAAAATCCAATGGCTAGAATTGTGAGCTTTGGAAGCTTAAAATTAAAGATCTCCTTGTAGATAGAGAACAATGGGAAGTAGATCGTCCAAGTACCATTATGAAAAGTATGTTGATGGAATAATGGGAGAAACTCAAAAAAAGGGCAAGGAGTATGATTCAGGTGAAGACTCAACCAATAAATTGCAGGACAAGTTGGGGAGCTTGTACCAGTCCAAATCCCTAGTAAATAAGTTGTTCCTTAGAAATAAATTGTATCTCTTAAGGATGAGTGATGGTATCTTGGTAATTGAACAATTTAATGCCTTCAGTACTATAATAAGTCAGTTATCATATATAAACATCGAAATCACTAAGGAGGATAAATGTATTACCCCTTTATGTTCTTTACCAGATTCCTGGGATAGCTTAGGCATGTCTATATGGAATAATTCAACCACTTTAGTGCTAGAAGATGTGGTTTCATCTCTATTGTCAGAAGAAATTAGACATAAGAACACAGAAAGATTGACCAAATATGCTTTAATGGTGAGAGGTCAAACAGTTGACGGAGATAAAGGAAAATTCTCTGGTAGAAAGTCTAAGTCGAAGGGTAGATCTAAATCCTCAATTCAGTCAAATAGAATATGATAGAAATGTGGTAAATTTATGAATAATAAAAAGGACTGCAATTTGAAGGTGATAGAAGTCACCATGGGATATGATGAGAAGCAGTTGATTGAGAGAAGGACTACTCCAAATAAAGGAGTCGATGTGTATCTGGCGTTGACTATTACACAATCGGATCAAGATGTTTGAATGATAAACTCAATAACATCCTATCATACAAAACCTCACATAGAATGGTTATGTGAATATGAGAGATATGAAGGAGGAGATGTGTTCTCGGGGGACGAATTGACAACCAAAATTGTTGGACGACGAAGATTCTGACTGATACTGCAGGATAGGAGGAGTAGAAAACTTCCAGGTGTGCTACATATTCTAGGTTTGGAAAGAAACCTTATATATGTCAGTCAGATGAGTGATGCAAGAGTGCACACTCTATTTTATAAGGACACATGCAAAATGGTAACGGGTGTGATGGTCTTAATGAAAGGAGTTTCAATTGGAACCCTATACAAGTTGTTAGGGAATGTCGACTCAGATGTATGCAACAACATTATTGTTCCTAAAGTTGAATTGACTTTGACTAGACCCAACTAATCTCAGGTCGAGTCAATTCAAACTGAATCAAAAAATTTGCATCAAGTCAACCTCACCATGTTATGGCACGAGAGGATGGGACACATTCGAGAAAAAGGACTTCGATCTATGTATAAAAAAGGTATATTCGAAGGTTTTCCTCAATGTAATTTTGAAGTAAAATTTTGTGAACATTGCATATATGGAAAACAAAATCGGGTAAGATTCCCATTTGGAGCGACAAGGGAAAAGGGGATTCTAGAATTGGTTCATAGTGATGTGTTTGGGCCTGTAATTGTCCCTTTACTTGGTGGATCTCTTTATTATGTCTCCTTCATGTATGATTTTTCTAGAAAGACATGGATATAATTCATGAGGAAGAAATCAAAGGTTTTCGAGAAATTCAAAGATTTTAAATCTTTTGTGGAAAACCAGACAAATAAGAAGATCAAGGTGTTGAGAACTAATAATGGCAGTGAATTCTATGGAAAGGATTTTGAGCAGTTCTACAAGTAGTGTGGCATAGCACACAAAAATACCACACCATATACCCCACAACAAAATGGAATTGATGAAAGAATGAACGAAACATTGATGGACAAGGAAAGGAGTGTGCTTATTGGTGCTAGGCTCGCACAAGAATTCCAGGCAGAACCAGTATACACTACAAAATATTTGGTGAATATGTCCCCTTCGTCGGTGCTAGTCGAATCAATTCCACATGAGGTATGGTTTGATAAGAATCCTTTACTTTCATATCTCAAAGTATTTGGTTGTGATGAATTTGTTCATATTCCCAAGGAAAAGAGGAGCAAGTTGGACAAGTAGACAATCAAGTGTATTTTCATTGGACACAAAGAAGGAATGAAAGGATATAAGCTATGGGATCATGCATCAAGGAGAACAGTGTACAGTCGAGATGCAGTCTTCAAAGAATTCAGAGGGAAGTCCGAGTCTAAAGTGGTTCAAACAAATAAAAATACAGAGAAGCTGAGGTTTGAACTGAGGAGCGAAGAAGATGATTCGATGAGACGATCGAATCGGATAAAGAGGTGGAAAAACTAACCCTAATTGTAAGGAGGTCTGAATGAGTAAGAAAACTAGTTGAAAGTTATAATCTTTCCGATTTTCATTCTACATTTGTGTTAATTTCCACTGATGAGGAGCCCAAGTCGATTAGAGAGGCATTCAACTCAGCAAAGGGTAAACTCTGGAAGGACACCATGGTCAAAGAGATGGAATCCTTGCACAAGAATGAGATGTGGGATTTGGTCGAATTTCCTAGTGGAAGAAATCATGTCGGTAGCAAGTGGGTATTTAAGAAAAAGATGAACACAGCAAGCCAAGTCCATAAATTCAAAGCTCGACTGGTAGAGAAAGGATATTCCCAAGTCAAAGGAGTCGACTTATGTGATATTTTTTCCCCTGTTTCAAAATTAACCTCCATTAGAGTATCAATCTCTCTGGTTGTAGCATTTGATCTTGAAATAGAGAAAATGGATGTGAAGAAATCATTCTTACATGGGGGCATGAAAGAATAAATCTACATGAAACAACCTAAAGGATTTTCATTAAAGGGAAAGAAAGAGCTAGTGTGCAAATTGAAAACATCCCTTTATGGTTTAACACAATCACCAAGGATGTGGTATCAAAAGTTTGACACATACATCTTTAGTTTGGGATTTGTGAGAAGAAAAGTTGATCATTGTGTACATTCCAAGGAAGAATATGGGAATTTCATATATGTAGCATCATATGTCGATGACATGTTGCTAATCAGAAACAATATCGATGCAATAAAGGAGGTAAAGTAGTTGTACTCCAAGTTCGACATGAAGGGTCTCGGTGTAGTGAACTTCATTCTGGGAATGGAGATCAAGAGAGATCATGTAGTTAGAAAGCTCTGGTTGAATCAAAAAAAGTATATTGAAATAGTTTTGAATAATTTCAACATGCAAGATTGCAAACTTGTAAAGGTACCAATTCCTATGGGAGCAAGGTTAATTGTTGAACAGTTTCCAAAGACATAAGAAGAAATAGAGGACATGGAATGTGTTCCCTATCCAAGTGTTGTTGGTAGTCTGATGTATGTGATGTTCTACACTCAACTAGACATTTTCCATGTAGTGGAAGTGTTGAGAAGATACATGTCAACACCTGGAAAAGAGCATTGGAAAGTTGTCAAGAGATTATTCAGGTATTTGTGTGGAAGAAAAGATTACACTATTTTCTACCAAGGGGAACCTGAAGTGGACATTGAATTAGATGTACATGGCTTTGTCGACACTGACTGGGTTGGAGTTCTGGATCAACAGAGCTCAACCAATGGATATGTGTTCAAGATGTTTGGTGGAGCAATCATCTGAATTAGTAAGCGATAAGCGGTCATAGCCTTGTCAACAATAAAAGTTGAATACATGGTAGCCACTCATGGAAGGAAAGAAGTAGTATGGCTACAATGGATGTGTTCAGGGATCAGATTTGAGAAAAGAGATGTGAAGATAAATTGTGACAGTCAAAATGCGATATTTATGGAAAAAACCCCAGCTTATCATTCTAATACTAAGCATGTTGATATACAATACCATTTCGTAAGATACATGGTGAAAAGGAACAAGGTGATGCTAGAGAAAGTAGACACTTTGGAAAACATAGAAGAATCTTTGACCAAGTCTGTGAGTGTTGTGGAGTTCTATTGGTGTAGAAAGGAAATGGACATTGCTACCCTGGGTCTATAAACAAAATTTTAGGTTCTCATGTTTCAGTAAACAAGAAAACAAGTGGGAGAATGTTGGGTTGTTATATTCTTTGCAGTGAAAGTCGAAGGTCGAAATGATCGACCTAGAAAATTCGAATTCGAAATGATCAACATCAAGTCAAAGAAGTCAGTCAACAAGAGGCCGTGTGGAAACCGATTGAATTTCAAATGGAGGTTGACTAGTAGTAAACTAGTAATCTGATTTGTAGTCGACTGTAACAGAATCCCGAGAGTTGTGAGATTTGTAGCCAATGATCTGCGAGGATCTGTAACCATTTTTGGGTGCCTTCCTTTAGGGTTTTTCCTACTATAAAGCACATAAATAAGGTGTGTTGTAATTTTATTATGTTAATCGGTGAATCAATCTTTAAATCAATCTATTGGTAGTTGTTGGTCATGTAGACGTAAGTCAAATTGGCTGAGGCATTGTTCTTTTGCAAGCAAGAGGGTATGATTTCGATTTTGTCTTAGGTGTAGACCAAGGTTAGTCATGTAAACCTTTATTCTAAATTAATAAGAAAACAAGAGAGAAAGACGCTCAAGGAATGTTGGTTTTCTCGTTTGGGTTTCCAGGGAAAAATCTCTATGTACTATGTGTTTTCTTTGTCATTTACTTTCTTGTTTAAATATGTCTTCCTCTAATCTATTAGGTTTAATGTGGATGTATATTCCTAACACCCTCCTTTTGATATATAAACTATCATGGATATTCCAATGGGACAATTCTTCATAACAAATCTTATGATATTCTGAAATCTTAGATTATGAAATTTATTTCCTTATATCCTAGAATTAATTATTACTATCTTATTGCTTATATTTATAAGGATAATTGAATGTGAAAAATGAAAGTATATGCAAATATACACACCATCCACACAACTGCACACAAGATGTATCTCGTGAGACCTAATTCAGAAGAAAACCCAAATAGAAGGTGAGGCATGTTATCCCCTATCCTAGGGATAACTAAGGAGATCATGTCTCGAGGCCCACATGTCCTAGACATGGAGTGCCGAGAGACAGATGACTTGAGCCTGGCCCTGGAGGGCCCATATTTTCTTCACTAAAGCCCATATATCAACAACAATAGCGTACATCCCACTAGTCTAGTCCTGAAGTAGCATTAAGTCTTGCTCCATGAGCTAATGAGTCCAGGTATCATGGTATGTGTCACTCTTATTTTTGAAGCACTTGAATATGTTGCATTAAATTATCCTTCATTGCATAATGTTTTCTTGGGAATTATGCTCTTTAACTTGTTCATACCTAGGAGGGTGACATAATGGCCTAGTAAGTTGATTCCACTTTAGGATGAGTTTCCACTGGGTGGGTCTGAGAAAGGTTGTTGTACATTCCCTCCATACTTACCACTTTCCATTATTATCCCTCTCATCACCCCCCACCTTAGTTTGGGCATTGGGTTTGCCATGCTAGGAAGGGTTGTACCTTGCCTTGTGGGAAGAAGGGGCTAAAGGCACAGGGGGTAAGAGTAGTTAGCAAGAGTTAAAATCCAAAAACAAACCTTTGAGATGCTTTGCCCAGGGATTCCCGACAAACCAATAACATAATTCTTAGTAAGAAAAGGGGACCCATAAGATAAATCAAAACTCAAGGCACTAGTTGGTGGATAGGAGGTTTCATTGTGAGTCAGCCTATTAGGTCCATGGGCATGTAGCGGTATTACACCACCATCTATATGGTCACCAAACCAGGGTAGTTCCTTTTGGTGGCATAGCCAAAAGAAAGGGGGTCTCATCATAATACAACCTTCTCATTTTCGTGAAATGCTTGTGGGTAACGCTGTCACATCTGGTCACCATTCAAGGACAGTGTCCCCCAACTTTTCCCTTAAAAAATAAAAAAGGACCAAAAGAAATAAGACTAAGAGTAAAAGGCATTGAATGGGCTAGGAAACAATAGCATCCACAATAAGGTGCATCTCACCCTCTACAAAGGCACCCACAGGCAAGACCTACATTTCCCTATTATCAATGCACCCTCTACCCAAACATTTCCCCTGCGCCACTTCACACACATTTAAATTACCTAGATTGGTTCTCACCCAGGAAACACCCCAAACTTAAGGAGGATTAGCCCAATGGGACATCCTAAGACCTTCTCCAAACCTGAATTGTTAAATTGCATAACGTCTTTGAGAATTTGTCTGGGTAAAGGGGGGTTTGATGCACATGTTTGGGTAATCTGATTATTAGATGTGATTGACATTGCTATGATCCTTGTGACTTATGAGCCCCTGGAGGGGGTACTTTTTTTTGTTGTAGGACTTTTCCCGGTGGACAAGTACATATGGGGTAATGATTACGTCAGACCTCCATGGGGCTGAAAGCCCAACAAATGGATGTTATGACCCCACCAGGGGGAAAGAGAAACTAGAGGCACGCACCAGGACGAAAGAAGGATGTTGCACCAGGGACACTTCGGCATACCTAGACCTAGGGGATTTTTGCCTTTTGTCCTAGACATTGACCCTTGAGAGCACATGATGTCATCATTTTGAACTTGATGTCACCTAGAGTTAGGGTTTGCACATATGATGAGCGGTTATGAGATCATTGGCACGTGTGGAAACATTCAGGGCCTTTGGAGGCCAAACATCCTGCACTTGATGCCTAGTGTTCCACATTAGGGGCCTAATGTCACCCTAGAAGGGCATGACGCCACCCTTGAAGATGACATTAGGGTTTAATTAATGACATTTTTGTAAAAACTGGATGTTGAATGTAATTTGGCCATGTCGGCCTTTTTATGACCTAACTATAATTAAAGGTCATTGATATTGTATAAATAAGAGAGAAAACTCTCATTTTTATCATAATCTCTCATCACACAAGTGGTGAAGTCGGAAATTTACACCCTCTTTTAGGGTTATTCACTGAAATTTTAGGCGCACTTCTTGGATGAGGCTAAATTTTGGTGTTTCTTGGTTATTTTCATGGTAGAAGATCTTCAACTAGGGTTTGAGCTTGATTATTCTTGGTGAAGTAAGTAAAAAATATGCATTTTATTTATGTTGATGAATGTTTGTGGTAAGATTTACTTATTTCATGTTAAAGATTATGAAATTGCTTTCTTGAAACCCTAGGAGAAAGACATAAGTTATTATCTTTTTCTCTATAATTCTCCACTTGTTAAGATTTCCCAAAGAGCACCTTGTTTAGAAGTAGATGCTAGAGTCATACCATTGTAGCACTCCAGTAATCCTACTCCACTTGCCTTTTGCATATTTTATTCCAAATTGTCTAAGGAAAAGAGAAATCTCTAGGGCCTAAGTTTCCTTACTTTCTAAATGAGGAAGGCATGGAAGAACGAGAACATGACTTCCCAGATATTCTAGAGGTAGAAAATGACACCTTTCCTAGAAAATGGAGCACGGATTTTTCGAACATGAAAGATGCTTCCTTGTTTTCACAAAGACATGATCCCCCTGAGGATTTGAATCCCCCTTAAGAAACTTTGAATATATTGAGGTTGAAAGCTATGAATATTTACCTTCACAAATCACTGAGGAAGATGACTATGAAGAAGAATCCCTCGTTGTCTATCATGTTGGGAGCATTGGAACAAAATACGGTGAACCTGCACCTTGTTATGTTACCCTCGAAATCAATTATTTCCTTCTCCATAATTGTGTTTTTGACCCAGATACCCCTAGAAACATTATGACTGAAAGGGTTATGTACCAACTAGGTCTCAATATATCACAACCAAATACACAATATGGTTTTACACGAGGTATTATCAAAGACCTAAGTGTTTCCTTCCATGCTTTCCCTAATGTCTCATTCAAGATCGATGTAATGGAGATAGTCACATTAAGCAGTTGGAGGATTCTAATCTATGAAGACTTGGTAGGAAAACTAACCAGGAGCTTCCAAGACCAAGGGTCCAAACCTATTATACCTCATCTCAAAGGAGGATTTTTTACCCTTCACAAGGAACCCATCACAGGATGCCTCATTGAAACTCTCGATGAACCCAGTGATCAACTCCTATGTGTGAATAATGGGGTGGAAATTTGGTTTGTCCAAGGAGGAAATTTCAAGGATGAACTTAGAAAAACACCCTGAGGAATATGAAACTTAGAATTTGATGGTGCTCATTCAAGTTTTGGTTCAGGGGTAGGCATTGTCCTAACTGCCCCATCTAAGGAAACTTTCTACTGCTCCTATAGACTTGAATATTATTGCACAAACAACATTGTTGAATACGAGGCTTTGATTATAGTTCTTAACCTAGTAATTGATAAGGGTATCACACACTTGAGGGTTATATGATATTCAGACCTAATAGTATCACAAGTTTTTTTTAACTTTTCCACAAAGAATGAGAGACTAAAAAGGTACCGAGACTTTGCAAGATCTATTTAAAAATCCTTTGTAGTATCAATCGAAGCAGTTCCCAGAGAAGAAAATTATGTAGCAAATGCTTTGACTATCTCAACATCTACTTTGCAATCTTGTGAGGGTCCCCTCCAGAACTTGTGCAAAATGGAGGTCCAATTTAGACCATCGATCCATAATAACTTAGAACATTGGCATGTCTTTGAAGATGATAGTCAAATCCTTAGATTCATGGATAACAATAGAGAATTCACCAATTCATAAGTAAACTTACTAGTCGATTCCATGGACCTGGACGTATTAAACTTTCAAAATAACACTTTTCCGAAAGGGTGCGTCCCTTTATACCAACTCTTTGATAGACACGATGTTTACAAAGGAAAAAACCCCAAACAACAAACAAACTAAGCCTTAGAATTCAACATTGGCACCGAGATGGATCCAAGAATGGTAAAAATAGGGAAAGGTACCATAGAAAAAGAGAGGAATGATATACTTGACCTCTTAAGAGAATTTAAGGATACCTTTGCTTGGACTTATAATGACTTAAGGGCTTATAGGGGTGTTGTCATCCAACATGCTATACCTTTGACAAAAGGAGCCAAACATTTCTGACAAAACTAAGGCATACTAACTCTAAGTTGGAAAACCAGATACAAAAGAAACATCCAAAGATGGTAGATGCAGGTATCATAGCCCCCATTAGATATTCATCATGGATGTCCAATTTGGTGGTTTTTCGAAAAAAAAAGTGATGGGATTTTCCTATGCGTAGATATTCGAAACCTTAACCAGCTATATTTAAAAGATAATTACCCCCTCCCAAATATGGAACGCTTACTACAAAGGGTCACAAAGGCAGGAATGATGTCCATGCTGGATGGATTTTCTGTATATAATCAGGTGTTACTCAAAAGATAAGATCAACTCAAAACGACATTTACCACACCATGGGGAACATTCATGTATTTAAGAATGCTATTTGTCCTTATGAATGCAGGTTCAACCTTTCAAAGAGCAGTGAATTTTTCTTTTAGGGATCTTATTCAGAAAATTATAGAAATTTACCAAGATGATCTTGTTGATACTGAGAGGGGGGTGAATCAGTATCCAGTACAATTTAAAAACCTTTTTCAACTTATACTTAAACCATTCAGTTATATCCAATGAGCAATGAACAATAGTATAAGAGTTACACCAATACACCACAATACACCATGCACAATATATGAGAAATAATCAATAGTTTTTGTTCAAGGGAAGTAATGACTTCCAAAGGTAGCTACA